>VZUI01044942.1:0-139943 GCA_013401135.1 Cettia cetti
CGGCGCGGCGGCGGCACCGCGCATGCGCCGGGCGGCCCGGGGAGCGCGGCGGGCAGCGCCGGACCGGGAGAGGGCTCGGGGCCGGACCGGGAAAGGGCTCGGGGCCGGACCGGGAAAGGGAGGGCTCGGGGCCGGACCGGGAGAGGGCTCGGGGCCGGACCGGACGGACCCCGCGGGCACCGGCACGGCTGCTCCCGGCAGGACGGGGCGCGGGATCCCTCCCCTCTCCTTCCCGCAGCCTGCAAAGGGCAGCTCGGCCCCGGGTACGCGGGAGCTCCCGCGGCTTAGGGATAGAGCGGGTAGTGATGAGGGAAAGGGAAACCCTCACCCAAGCGGGCCTTGAAGGTCTTGGATCTGCGGGCACGTCACGATTTAAGTGCTGCCAATAGAAAGCCCTTCCAGATGCTTTTTAAAACACACGTGGGGTCGACCACACCTGGTAAAACAGCCTAAGAGCAGAGTACTTGCCAAACGTGCAGAGGCCAGCTTTCACCCACAGCCTCTGATGCTGTCCAGAGCCGTGTCTTCACACAGCCAGACCTTGCTGTCCTTCTCTGGAACAGGCTGGCAACGGAGCACACATTAACACTCTGGGAAAAAGCTGGACCACACAGCATCAAAGGAGGCCGTATGTGCTGCATCATAACCTACAGCAGTAATGGTGTTCAGACAAAAGCTCCAGGTCACAGATCCTGCTTCTGAACTTGTTTATGGATTTTATATTTAGCAGTACTTAGATTAAAAAAGGAGATAAATATTGCCGATATTTTTCTCAAAGATTTGCAGTTGTCATCTGCAACTCACATGAGTAAGGCAGGGATTTTAATTTTTGTCTTGAAATTTTCCCTGGTCACTGTGAACAATATGATGGTTGTGTTTATTATTCAAGTTTAAATATTGGGTGCAAGCTTTCGATACTACTTGTTGGCAAGTGTCCTTCCATCCAGGCAGGGAGATAATAAGCAAGGCAAGAGGGATGTCCTGATGGTGACTGAGCAAGGATCCCAGGCAGCAGACACAAAGCTGTCGGTGCCACATGCTCCTGAAGAGTACTGAAGATCAGGAGGCAATAGAGCCTAAACCTGAACCTGTAACCATCACTTGTTTCATTTTCCCTGCTTCTAATCTTCCATGGGCTCTGCCTCTGCTGGTCTTCTGTAAGGACTGACACGCAGTATCTGCCTCATAGGCAGAAGGCAGGGAGGAGAGGCACCCTTTTTCCTACCCCCTTGTCCAGTTACAGTGGGTACCTGTGATGTAGGGCAGTAGAGAGTTCTTGGTCACCAGCTGTACCCCAGGCATGGCAAGGTAGGAGGATCCTGGTGTGGTGGAACAGAGTACAGCCTGTGTTGTTCCTACAGCTGAGGAAAAGTGGTGACAGTTTCTGGGTTGGGCTTCAAGCCTCAATAATCCTAGCTATCTGTGATGAGGGATAGATGCATCAATTTCTCCTGTCCTAGCTGTATTTGGACTGCATGTGTATTTTATCAGCCCCTAAATATACAAGTTTTCCATTCCAACAACAAAGAACCAAAATACCTTATGCACTTGTTACTGCTGCTGCCAGAGGAATGATACTGAGAAGGTACTGACAGCCTGAGGCAGTACAGCTGATGGGCAAAACTTTTGCTCAGACTTTCAACTTTGTAATTGTTTCACCTTGATTTGTCTGCTGTTGACAATCTTGTCCTGCTCGAGAATCTAGCTGACAGACCACTTTTCTAATACTCACTATGTCATCTCCTTTTTGAATCCTCTTTCACCCATCCAGTTACTTAATTCAAAACAACCAGCTTGCTTTTTGTTTTCAGAAGCTGCCTATGGTATTTCTATCTTCCCCTACCTGAGCCCTTAGCATTCATCTGCTATATAGATGCTGACTCTAGATGCTTCCTCATGTTTTTCCATGAAGTAATGCCAGCTCTAGTAACCATTTCTGAGGAACCTTGGTGTAAACATCTACAAATGTTAAGAACTTAGGAGCAGCCATCTAGTCCCTTACATCTCCAAATGTGGCTGCAACTGGTCAATTAAGGAAGTGTTAAAATGAAGTAGCCTGTGTTGATGCTTTTCCGCAACTATCCCAGTTTCCAACAATGTTGAGGGAATTTCCTGAAAAGATCTCAGGATATTTTATCTGGTCTCCTGTTGGGACTGTGTAAATTTCTGGCACCCACAGCCTCTTTATTAAGGAATCCCAAAGGCCAGCAACCTGTTGTATCAAGCCTACCTTGTTCTGTTTGCTTCAAATGCAATCAGATCATCAAATTAGACAGGCCCCTATGGGAGCGTACCTGGATCAATCCCTACTCATCTTATACTTCTGTAGGCATCTATTATAGCTTCCCCTTAAATTATGTCTAGTTCTACATTTAATATCCAAGGCATAGAAGAATAACCATAAATCAGACACACTTTTAAAATAAATGACATCTAAAAATGATTAAAATTTCTCTTATGAAGCTTGCTTCATTATAGTACCATTATTTGATTTAATCATATTGATTTTGTAATCCTGCTTTGCAAGATTATGCCTGTACAGCAAGCCAAAGAGACAGGCAAGACAGAATGGTACTGTCAGACCAGAACATGGGTAAACAGAAACCTGTAATAAGGCAGAGAGTGGGACATGGAAAATTACTGTCACAATTTACAGTCAAACACCATAGCCAAGTTTCTCAGCAATAACATCCTGGAATGTATGCTGCTGGGTGATCTAGACAATAATCAGGCTGTGATAATATTCCTGTGCTAATAAATATTTCAAAAGTTGCTGGTAGGGTCAGAAATTGATTTAGAGATCAAAGTGGAAAGTAATGTGAAGGAATTCCAATTAATTCTAACAAAAGATCAAATAAGGAATTTTATTTTTTAGTTTGAATAAATCACTTGTTATCACATAGAAAATACTGATTACTGAAGGTAAAGTGTGGGTTTTTTTAAAGCCTTGTTTTCTCCAGTTCTGAAGGTTCAGAAATTCAAAAGCAAATGAGAAAAAGTGCGATTAATTTCAAGTTCTGACAGAGACACTTGCAGCACCTAGAATTTACCTTCTAAACAGAGGGTATGCTACCTCTAGCTGTAGTGTGAGATTTATCTGTTCAAACATGAAGGCGCCTGAGCAAGATGTTGCAGAGCACTATTCCTGAATCGTGTAGGAGGAGAAATAGCTAAAAGTAACAGTGCAGTTCATGTGACCAAACGTAGATGTTCTCTTCCAAACGAGATGAATCATTTACACATTGTAGGTGTCCAGAGTTTACACATGAATCCCACTCACTGTCTCTTATATTACAGCTTGTCTTAGCTTAGCCATTTCCCCAAGGGTGACTGTGTGCTGTCCTTGTCCTTATTAGTTCCCAGTCACTTGAAAATTGCTGCCTTTTAATCTGAAGGTTTTAAAATTGATCATGCTACCATGAATCCTTCATGCAGTTCCTCATGCCAAATTTATGGAAAGGATGCATCTTCCCTGTTAACATTGTTAAGGAGCAGAAGGACTGGGAAGCACTTCTTACCTTCAGCCAGGTCTGTGACTCAAATCCACGTGGTCTTTACCCCATCAGCCCACCTTGGGAGTCACATCACAGGCTGGAGGTGGTGTGGCCCTGCACAGACCAGCTACTCCTGTGCTGGCAGGGATGCTCTCACTAGTGCAGGTTTGCAGTCAGTGCTGCCATGGCTGTGCAGGTGCTGCTGCAGGTGCTGTCTGCGTGAGCAGCAGTCACACCTTTGGTGGGTGCAGCCATGCCTCTGAAGAATACTCCCAGCGAGAGAAGACTGTAGGGTTGGAAATGGCAACTGGCAGATGGCAGGGAGCTGTGACAGTGGGTCTCAGCTCAGAGGTGATGGTTTTGGTGGTAAAGTGAAGTGAAATGCCAGATGATAGTGAAAAGAAGCAACTGGCAACACAGCCTGGCATTTTGGCAGTAACAGGAGGCCCTGTGCTCCCTGGTAAGAAAAAGTGACTCTTAGCAGCAAGATATGATATGGTTGAAGTATTTTTTGCTGCAATGCACATCATCTTGCTAGTGGGTCTCTTCTGGGGGTGTTTAGAGTAGAATATAGCATTTCAGATTCAGTGAACAGCTAGTCCAACTGCCTGACTGCTTTAGGGCTGACCAAAAGTTAAAGCACATTGTTAAAGGCATTGTCAAAACACTCCTAAAGCACTGACAGGCTGGGGGCATCCACCACCTCTCTAGGAAGCCTGTGCCAGTGTTTTAGCACAGAACAGCACAGAAACGCTTTCTGATGTCCAGTCAAAAACTCCCCTGGTGCAGCTCTGAACTATTTCCATGGGACCTTATCACTAGATACCAAGGAGAAGGGATCAGAGTCTCCTCCACATACCCTCCTCAGTAGCAATGAGGTCACCTTTCAGCCTTTCCCCCAAACCAGACAGGCCTGAAGTACTCAGCTGCTCCTCAAAGGACATTCCTTACACACTTAATCTGAGCCAGACACTCAAACATTGGGCTTCAAAAACAGCTAATGCCACCATGGGAACCTGGAGGGTAACTGAAGCTGTTCAAGGGCAAAGAGATTGTATAAGCACAAAATGGGTTATTCTGTTGCTCTGGTATGCAAGCTGTCTCTGCATAAATCAAGAAACTGCTTGGCTTAAATAGCTGGTAGGGAAGTCAAGGCTGAAGTAAGATAACATATTTCTGTTCAAAAAGCATATGGTATAGAGGAAATGTAACCAGCTTGAATGAAAGGGTCTGAAGGGAGTCTTGGGACTATCTAGATAACAGTATGAGCACTACCATATTGTATCAAAAGTACCTGCATAACAGTGTTAGAAATACCAAATTTGCATGTGGATATAGCAGAACTGGGACCAGTGAGGAAAAAATAATTAGGAGCATATCATTAAATAGGTCCCATTTGTCTGGGAGGACCCTAGACAGAGAAAGAGAGGTGCAGGGTTGGTGAAAAGGTAGGTTCAGGAAAATAACCACAAAGAATTAAATAGGAAAAAAACCCCCCCAGGCATTAGGTATCTTCCTGTGAAGAACAAAAAGGGATGAGATATTCTGGTTGTAGAAGAGTGAACACCTCCAGTGGTAAAGCTAATCTGTGATTCCAGGTCCCCCAGGATGGTGGACAGCATCCCTGAGACAACCTGCTGCACTCTCTTCAGGTCTGTGTCCAAAAGACTTGCTTTGCTTGTGTGTGTGGCTTTTGTTTTACCTTTTAAACTGTTTTTATCTCAACACATGAGTTTTCTCACTGTGACTCTTCCAACTTTCTCCCTCATCCCTCTGGGGGAGTGAGTGGCTGCAGGGGGATTAGCTGCCAGCTTGGGTTAAACCATGACAATATTGACTGAAGGGTGTCTTTGTATTTGTATCTTTCTGTTGACAGAGGATGGCTTGTTTGTTGTTTTTAGTCTCTTGCTTCAAAATTTTAAATTCTGACAGAAAGCAAAGCACACACTGAACACTTTGCTCTCAGTAAGACTGCAATCAGCAACATTCTTTCAAATTCCACTCTGAAGCTTGCAAAGGCAAGGCTTCATTCTGCCAGGCGGTGGTATTAAGTATCACATGGAACACAGTCATAATTCCAGTTCACTGTAGCAAGGAGCATTTAAAGTTGAAGTAAACTCATAATGCAAGTGAACAAGGAAGCACAGATGAGATGATGGTTCTTTTTGTTAAGCCTTAAGTGAAGGGGTAAGAGCCCTGATATCTGCTCCAGGTCCTGCTTGTTTGAGCATTACAAGCCAAAATAGGTAAATGTAATTTGGAGGCAAGGAACAAAACTCTCCAGAACTCATAAACTGCTGGGAGTCCTCATCTTGTTACACTACACACAGGTTCCCTATAGCTTGTTCCCTCTCCCTGGTCCCATTAATCTTGCACTGTGCTGCACTCTGGCTCTGCTTCAACAAGGCAGACGGAGAGCATTGCTGCTGTAGCCTATTTCATAGCATGATTCGGCATTTTATTCAGAACTACATATTCAAATTCTTCAGGCTGAAGAGGGCTCAGATTTTTCACTTCCAGGGATAAGTGAAAAATCCCTAGGATATCACACTGTCTCCTCTGCTACTGGATTTCAGAATTTTCAATGAAAAATAAAGAAAAATGCAAATGTAATTTTATAGTTACTCAGAGCGTTCTGTTATGCTCAATTATTGCCCTGCTATTTCTGTTCTTCAACATTCAAATGGTATATTAACAGGAAGGAAGGTTTTAACCCTTCATCTTGGCATACAGAAGTATTACTGGAAGGATTCCTTCTCTTGCATGTTTGTTAAGGAATTCTAACATGGTGGGTTCTGGAGGGAGCTCTCAGATCTGCACGATAAGCTGTGCTGCCAGAAGGCTGAGCATCCTGCTGCTACCCGGGTGTGGGTTTAGGAAGAGCTGTGGAACATTCTGCCGCAGAGGCAAGAGAGAAGCTGTGCTCCAGGGAGAAAAGCAGGACAGACAGAGCAGAGAACTTTACACAGATCTGTGGAATAATCAGAGTTTTCTTGTGGGTCTGTGATCCTGTACAGGATTATGAGTACACAGCTCCCCTCTCCCTGCAGTGGGGGTCTGACCTCTCTGTCTTATTCTGGAGAGAGGCAGATGCTTTTCACTGCAAACATGCCTTTGCAGGTGCTTAACAGGGAGTTAATCTGGCCTTTACATTTTTGCTACTGCAGTATGAAGGCAATTCCAGGGAGGACAGGTCAAGCAAATGAAGGGGAGAAACAAGTCTCATCCAGGTACCCTCTAGCCATCCCTGCATCTCAGGTTCAAGTAAAGATGTAAAAGGGAAAGGAAATGAGAAGGGATGAGAAAGTAGAGTGAAACTCCTGCATTTTTCATCACCTTTTGTTCATGCAGGCTGCAGTCTTTTTGACACGAACTGTTAAGTGTTATTATCAATCAGCTTATCTAACTACACAACCTCCTTGCATACGCTGACAAAATGCATACAAGTCATTACTTGTTTTTAACACTTGGTATTGTCCATTTAATTGTAAGGAATTAAGAAGGAGTAGCAGTGCCAATGCATTATTATTAATGTACTTGAAAACAGTGAGTAATCTACACAGTTCAATTACAGGGATCCCCATGTCCCAAAGAAAGCAATTGTAAAGATCTACATTTTAATTGATATCTTACTCTGTAAAGAAAAATAAAAGCCCTCAGCTACCTAAGTCCTTACAATTAATTAGGCACAAAATACTCCATAAAGATTAACAGTGCTCTCATCCCAGGAGTGCTCAAATAGAAAAACCCCAAAAGGCAGAAGAACATTAAAATCTGTAAGTTATCAGCATAACATGTCTAGTTTTGTTGTTGCAGACTGTGACAAAACCAAGTAATCTTCACATCTAGGTGATTTTCAAGCCAGTGCCATTTTCCTTTGTGTTCCACATACACAGGCCTACTCTGCATCTTCTAAATGTACTGGATTATAAGGTACAATAGCTGAGAGCTCGTTTCAGTACTTGAACGGACTTCACCAGTCATGTTCCATGGCCCTGCAAGGCTGGAGTACCTCCCTTGCAGCCACACCATCCTCCAGATGCTGTGGAGCCATTTCTGGTCATCCTATGTCAGCGAGGCAGTACTGTCCCACCTACCTTGCTGTGCATTGTTCTGCTGTTCCTCAGGTGTTGATGGATGAGAATGCAGCATTCACCTTGTTTGCCAGATCTATGCTCTGTGTTCAGTCTCCATACTCAATGAGTTCATGTAATGATCAACTGCCCCTCTGATCCACTGTCCTAAATCACAGCTGCCAGTAAACACAACAAGCATGCAGGCCCTGCAAAGCCATATGCCTTGGCAGCCCAAAAAACTTCTGCCCTTGAGACTGCTAAAAAACCCGAGTCTCACAATGTACCACAAGGAGGTATCCTCCTGGGAGCAGTTCTGCATTCCCATGGAGGAGGGTGGATTTGCTCCTAGCAAACTGCCACAAAAGGCACAGCATAACCACTGACAGCTGCTGCCTGGAGCCTGTTAGGCCTGACAGCAAGCACGGAGCCAAGGCAGTTTGTCTCAAGATTGGCACCCACATGTGCAGGTGTGTGGATACTTCCCAACATCTACCTACCTCGTAAGGTGAATTATTTTTTGTATATTGAGTTGTGGGGGTCAGGCAGCCTTTGTCACATCTTCTGGCATATACTCCCTGCATATGAATTTAGGCATTGGCGTACCCACAAGACATGTTCCAGTGTAAACTGAACGTGATACTGGAAGGACTTAAGTGTCCAGGAACTTCAGCTGGTGGCATTCTTCATTTTATATCCCATGAAAGGTAAATGCAGTACTAAAACAGAGTCTTCAGTGGCTTCAGTTGTCTAATGTTTGCAAATGGGCATGTACAAATGGAGATTTCCTGGTATTAATTTCCCGATGTAGGCCTGTCTTCTCATGGATGGCAAAATATGTATGTCCAACAAGACAAGACAAAATCTCCTAATAAAACCAGTGCTTTGCCAAGTTTATAATGCAGACATTTTTAATAATATAGCAACAAAGAGAAAGAGTTAAAATATCTGGTTTTACTATTCAAGAACTCATAATCATCTTTTCACCTTTGACTATAGCTTACACAAGAATATTCTGGCGAAGTTTCAGCTCAGAGATTTAGAAGTGACTGAAGTAAAGAACTCAGAAAGGAAAAATTCTTGCAGCATTTCTCAAAAAAATTAGAACTCAAATATATGTGAGAAAGAGTAATTTCTTAAAAGCAAAGAGCAATATCAAGCCACAGATACTCCCTGATGTAGCACAGTGGAAACGTGTTTTTGCCCATTAGAACTGGCAGCAGTAGCAGGCAGCATCTACACTGCATCCTGTGGTAGGACTGCCCTGTTTCTGACAGAAATGCACAAAATCTGCCACAGATGAGACTCCTCACAACTTCCAAATGCACGCTGCACCTGTCACCTGCCCAGTCCAGCATGGCCTGACCAAGTCAGGTTTGCTGTGCACTAGCAGGCTCTCTGCTACAGTAGTGTCTGTATCTGCAACTCAGAATCCTCAGCACCAGATCTTTGTCCCCAGGTACCTTTACCTTCAGGATCCCTGTATTTGGGACTGGTGAGGTCACACCTCGAGTCCTGTGTTTAGTTCTGGGCCCTTCATTACATGAAAGACATTGAGGTACTTGGAGCAAGTCCTGAGAAGGGCAACAAAGCTGTGTGGGAAGGGACTGGAGTACAAGTCTGATGAGGAGTGGCTGAGGGAACTGGAGTTCTTCTGCCTGGAGAAAAGGAGTCTTGCAGTCCTTATCACTCTCTACAAGTACCTGAAAGGAAGTTGTAGCCAGGTGGCAGTCAGTTTCTTCTCCCAGATAACAAATGACATGACAAGAAGAAATGGCCTCAAGTTGTGCCAGAGGAGGTTCAGACTGGACATCAGAAAAAGTTTTTTCACAGAAAGAGTTGTCAAGCATTGGAACTGACTTCCCAGGGAAGTGTCTGAGGCACCGTCCTTGGAGGTATTTAAAAAAGCTGAAGCTGTGTCACTTAGGGACATGCTTTAGTGGTAGACTTTAGCAGAGCTGAGTTAATGGCTGGATTCAATGATCTTTACCTTTCCCATGTAAATGGTTCTCTAATTCCATGTCCAGCAGTGCAGTCTGAACCACTAATGCAACCTAAATGTTCAATGCTCAGAAGTAAGTGACAAATCGTGAATTTCTTCTAGTCCACCCCGTAGCCTTATCCCAGCTCTTGATGAGGCTTAGTAGCTCAGATATGGAACAAAGGCAAGAAATCTGTCTGGTCTAAGCAGGAAAGAACAGGAACCACTTCCCAGGAATCCCTAGTGCTGGGCAATGTCACACGAGGTCATTAAATGTGACTCATTTTTGCTGCCAATATCTGTATTATCTAGGACTATCTCTCAGAGCATTCTAGCCTCCTGTGACTTTGAACTAAGTAAAATTACAGCTCAAAACCTGAATAATAAACATATTTTTTGTAACAGTCTACTGATTTTATGTTAAAATGTTAAGTAAATTTGATGCTTAAAATTATCACAAGGCAAAACTAAACTGATAAATAATATGATTTCTATCTTGATCCAGAGATGTAATTATCAGCCCTTCCACAGGCAAAAATTGAAAACGTATTCTCTCAGATTCATTGCAAGGAATTTCTGCCTGCTTAAGACAGTTTAGACAAGATTAAATTTTTTAAACTGACTAAGTCTTATTTCAGATTATTGAAGAAATGTTTTTCTTTTCATCTTGTTTTGAAGACACATTTCTACAATAGAGCTTCAAATTAGGAATAAGAAAAAAAAATATCATAATTGTGGTCAAACTCTGGAAGAGAAACTGTGGACTCTGGATCCTTGGAACTACTGAAAATCCAACTGTACATGGCCCTGAGCTACCAGACCCTGTTGGACAGGCTCAGAACAGGGGGAACGGAATCGGTGATCTCCAGAGGTCTCTCCCACACTAAACCTTTTCTCTGGCCTTATGTTACACAGGTAGCATTTCATCTCTGCCCTACATCTGGAAAGATGCCCAAACCCAGAAAGAAAATATACCTTGGGGATGCAGTGTGGTTAAGTGCTATACAGTCGCTGCAAATCATGTACCTCCACTCCTGGCTGAAAACATTGAGCTTTGTAAGGGATGTTCCCCCTAAGAACTATTAGACTGAGATTACATGCAGCACATCTAATGAAGGGCTGGACTCTCATCTATCAACATAACAGGCCTTTCTGGTAATCCTGTGAATGAAGCCTTGGGCAAAACTTTTTAAATTCATATGGTGTTTTATTAGTTCTGGCAAACCTGCAGGTGCTGCTGGTTACCTCCTTGTTTCTGTAACCCAACACACTTTCCTAATTTTATTGCCCCACACAGCAAACCACACTTAAAAGCTAAACCACTGCACATGTGTGTCTAAATGGTCTGCATTTGTGAATGGCTTAGCAAGTGGGCTCTTGGTGGGAGCTCTGTAACCTAGGCATAGTAATGTGGAGGTCAGTGGTTGCATCGTTTCTCATTTTTCTGAATTTCGATTATGAAATACTAATTTTGACACAAGTCCCTATTGCTAGAGCATGCCTAAAGCTATAAGCCCAAGTTATGGATCAAACCCATTTTGTTTGTCGAGTCAGAGACAAGAGGCAAAATTCCTTATACAAACTTGGACCAGATAAAACCCTGAGAGCTGAACAGAGCAAACAGTGGGCAAGGATGATTAAGTTGCCAGTCATGATGCAGAAAATAAAGTTACACTAAATTAGCATTTTATTTGGAAAGTAGCAAGAAGATCATTGCATTGCATTAATGGGAAATCCTTTATATCCCATCATTATCTACTAGAGCTTATTCAAAAATAGTCATGTGAAAACCCCCTCCAAATTAAAGGAAACAGCTAATCTGCAAACTGTTTATTAAGGAGTTAATTAAAAAGTAATCCGAACAATTTTCAACTTAACTGCTTGAACCCTGAATCCCATTAAAAATGGAACACACCTCTCCCCCCCCCATTTTACATGGGGAACTATGGGCCATGCAGTCTGCCCTGAAGAGAAACTGTAGAGAGCAAGCTGTGTAAGTGTCACAGCTAATGCCAACGAACAAGGCAAGGGCAGACACCCTCCTGGGATGAAGGATGGGAAATGGACCCTGCTAGTGTCAGATCATGTCATGTAAAAACTGGCAAGAACTGAAAGCTTTCCAGCTCTCCACCATGCTGTAATGTCTCTATGGCTTCTTGTAACTGGTGTATTTCGCTGAGAAACCAGAGGGAAGAGCAGGAGTTACACCAGGAACCCAGAAAGCCACATCTGAAGCCAACTGTATCAAATACATTTGGACAAAATGACAAATTTGGTTGATACACTCAGAAATAATTATTTGATGTACTAGATTCTTTTGAAGGCTTTTCTAAGATATTAAATATGCATTTGTTAGCTTTTTGATACAGAAAATTACAGCATATGAATGACTTTTATGCTTATTCACAAGTTGCTAGATATATGACAATAACAGCAAAGATATTTGATGGAGAAAGGTTAGAGGCATATATTATTAAAGCTTCTGCTGGAGCAGAATTAAATTAGGATATAATGACATTATCACATTAAAAGAAAAAGTTAAGTAAAAAAATAAAAAGTCAAGTAACACAGGTAATATCTGCAGAAAATATAATGCTGCCCTTGGGCATTCAGCTGTTTGTGGGCTGTAGCTGTTCATCATGATTCTAAAGCCACAAAAGGAAAATTAGTCTTTATAATATTAGATAACAGTGTATTTTCTTATGTGAATGTAAGACAAGTACACATTTTTGGTTAAAAAAAAATGAAACTAGAAAACAGTGTTAAAGGAATGTCTACTAGTAAAACCTGCAAAAGCCTATTTTCTGAAGAAAGAAACAAGGTGCCGTATAAACCTTGCTCTGCATGACACAATGGAAAGGAGGAGTGACTACAAAATCTGAAATACATGGCATGGAACTGCTGGTAGCAGGAGCTGGATCAGGCTACAAGATTTCTTTAAACACAACCCTTCTGCAGCTCTGCAGAGGGTGTGCAGCAATTCCTTGCTCTGCCAGGGACAGGGTGGTGTGTGCCTCCCCAGGCACTGCTGATGCAGACAGAAGATGTCAGTGAGGTGGAATAATTGCTGAGGCACCTGTCTCATTGTATCTGTGCTAATGGAACCACTCAAGTGTTAATGGATTGAGACACTGCATGCATGTACCACAAAATAGGCAGCAGCTGCTCAAAAATTCACAATGAAACTGTAATATCCTGGTAAAAGGGGAGAAGGATATTCAATGTGTACTTGACTGAAAGTCATCATTTAAAGGTTTTTCATCCCCACGCATGCAAATATACACTGATGTAGAGACAGTGCACATCCTCAACATTAAAAAAAATCATATTACCTCCCGGGCTTTTAATGGAATTTCTAGCTTTGCAGTCAAAGGAGAGAGGAGAATGTCCTTACACAGAGCCTATATCTGCATTGCATAAATCAGCTGCATTTTTAAGTATCAGAAATACTCAGTAAGAAAGAAGTCAATTTTCCAGATGCAAACAGTATGCAGATATTTTTTAGAAGCTAATATTTGGGATAACCTTTAAATAGAAATTGGGATGGTTTCGTTCCTCATGTTCTTAAACATTTCTGCATTTCCCAGTCTTTAAAATAAGTAAGTCCACAGTTCCACAGGCCTGGCTGCATGGAAATTGTAGGTTTATTCACACTTTTAACATGCCATCAGTTGTCCACATTTACATACAGGTACTCAGGGTACTGCATTAACCTCCTCCTCTAACACTGTGAGAGTTTCTGCATACAAACCTACCTATTGCACAAAAAGGAGATGGGGAGGGGGAAAGAGTTGAAACTCTTAAACAGATCTACAGTTTCAAAAACTCTGTAAAGTCCACAGGGTGGACAGAAATTTAAATTACATTCCACTGTGGGCATGGAGTACTCAGCCCTGTCTAGGAAAATGTCAGAATTTCAATGGCATTGCTGAGAAGAGTGAATTTACTACTTTGTATCTAGGCCTTATCTTCAGACTACATGAGGTTAAGTTCTTGAAGAGTTGTTTTATCATTCCACAGAAGGCTTGCTGATACAAATTTATCTGGAGTTTTGTTTCAATACAAATTTCTGCAACCTCAGGCTTGTGAATTGCAAGGTCTGATGTACTATGGGTTTCCAGCCACAAATGCAGTGCAAAAAAATGTACCTTCAGTGTTGTGTGGTAGGAGTTGATTTCCACATGGTCCACTGGAAAATTTACTCTTAAAACTCTCTGAAATATCATTTATAGAAGGCACATGTTTGAGACCAATTAACATGCAGTTCAAACCACTGTCACCAAACTTGTGCTACCATTTCTTGAGGAATGACACATGTAAGGCTGATTTTTATCAAGTGTTACTCCTTTGAATGCTATGACTAAAGGCTCTTGCCTGGGTGTACCAAGAGTGACACAAACTGTAGGACATGAGAAACAGAGGGAAAACTGTATTGAACTGTTCACATTTCTCATGATGTGGAAACAATAGTAACTTAATTTTAGGGCATCTCTACAAGTTGGCAGCAGGTCAATACAGATTGGCTTTTAAGACCAGACAGATCTTGTTAACTTCAATCCCAGGCAGATGTGCAGTTTAATCTGGATAAACATTAACAACAATATAAAACATAGCATTAATCTGATTTTTTTGTTGTTGTTGTTTCTTTCCATGTGTATCTGCTGTGAGTAATTTTTTTTTAAATATGTTCTTGAAGTTTTCTCTTGTTAGATTTTTCCATGGTGATAGCAATGAGTCCATACACAAATGAGATTCATGTACAGAGCACTACTATACCCATACAGGCTACACATGCTCGCATTGCACAATCATTTTAAAGACTTCAATTCTGGATACAATAAAAAGAGATAACATTACTGTTACCATTTGAAGTGGAAACAGGACAGAATGTATCTAGGATGACTTACTGCCTGGCTAGAAGTACCTAGTGTAACACATTAAAAAAACCCCTTGACTGTATTATTCAGACAAAGAAATCTGACAGAAGACTGGCAAACAAGTTGTCCTTAAAATGGGTGATGGCTTAAGTAAAATTAATGACCAGCCTGAGAAAGTTAATTGCAGCTATTTTCTAGCCTATTACCAGCAATTCCTTGGGTCTAAAGTTAAAAATTGCCACATCTGATAAATGTCAAGTCTTAAAAGAGGCAACTCCAGCACAACCTCAAGACTACAGAAATTTGTACAGAAGAAATTGCATCACCTGCCAGCAAAATGACAGTGCAGCACATGCTGAACTTGTCTGGCTCTGCCCATGCCAGCACCTGCCCCTTCTGCACAGGCTGCTGGAGTGGTGGCAGAGGCAGGGAGCCTATGAAAACCAGCATGCTGTTTCAAGGATGGAAATTCAAATCTGGAGGGCTTCAGGCAGAGTTCTTTTCCACAGCAAGACCTGAACAATCTGCAGAGACCTCTTCCCAAAACAGACATCTTACAAGAAGAAAATGCCTTGGTCACTATTCTGTTCCAAATAAAGGATGTCTTCATTTGAGGCAGTCTAAACAGAATGTTTATGTTGGATTTCTTCTTCTGCCTCACTTATCCCATCGGGCAGTTTGCTCATTAATTTAAGAGAAGCCAAAAGGGAGATTTTCACTACCCTTCTGCTCTCACTGCCTCAACCTCCTCATTGCCCCAGGGCACAGCTCTTACAAACAGAATGGAAACCACCAAAGGCCTTTGACTTCCCAAAAGCTGTTTTCAGCAAATTGCCAAGAGCCGACAATATGCATATTTTCATGCTTGTCCCCTCCCTGCTCCCAGGGCTGTGTATGGGTTTGGCTCAGCTCTCCGTCCCAGCTGGCCTGGCCACCTGCTCTGTGCCAAGGGCAGGCTTTCCAGTGCAGCAGGAACTACACCTTGCTCCAGCTGGGCTGCTCTACCAGGTCATGATGCAGGCCCTGCAATCCTCCCCTGCCCCAGGGCCACTCAGCTGTCAAGGACCAATTGAAATAACAAATTTGCAACATTAGCACTTGTCCTCAGGAGCACGCTTCTGTCTTTGTGTCAACATGGTACATGTTGTTGCTTAAAAAGTCTCACTATGAGGCACAACACTGTGTCCCCTTTCCCCTTACAGTAGCTTCACTGCTCTTTTGGCTCTTATGTGCCCTCTAAACACAGACAAATACTGTGATAGCCATCACCTTCCAAGTTGTCAGTGACTGGGATCATCTCTCTAGTACTCAGGGCCATGTTTTGTTGTTTGGCAGAGCATCACAGAATTATTGAATAGCCTGGGTTGGAAGGGACCTTAAAGATCATCTAGACCTACACGTTCTTTCTGTGGACAGAGCACCTTTCACTAGACCAGCTTGCTCAGAGCTCCAACCAGCCTGGCCTCAAACACTTCCAGAGATGGAAAAGTGCTATATTGTTAGGAATACATGGATCTCTGTTCACAAAAAAGCACCAAATACCCCAGGCTTTTACTGAAACAAAATAATTTTGCAGGCCTTAGCTTTACTATGTGCTAATAAATACATGCCTGAGCACCTCAGAGCCGGACACACAGGGTATGTTTCATGGACCTCCCTTCTGTATTTTATAAAATAACTGAGAAGCCACAAAGCACCACCCAGCTCCCCCAGCCACCAGCTAAAACAGCACCTTTAGGTGGCCATGTGCAGATTCAATACTACTACCTTTCCTTAAGAAGGGTTCCTAAAGTTGCAGTATCTGCATATTGTGCATTGCAAGGGAAAGAAGCACAGTGCACACCAGGAATGGAAATGACATGAGAGGATGTAAACAAGGCAAATAGAAGCTTCCTATCTCTCCCCCCTCCTTCATTTGTTTCTCTGTAGCCTGTACTCCTATCTAACACACTTCTGTTTGTTACAGAAAGCCATCTTGTTGTACTGGCAATTTTTAAACAGTGTCTAATTGTTGAGCTATTCCTGAAGTGCTGTGTAACAGGACTTAATCACCAAGGAGAGGACAAGGAAGAGTGAAAAATACTTTTTAATGGTAAAACACAGTGCCAAATTAAGCCAAAAGCAGAAATATTGCTAACCTATAATTTTGTTTTAATTTTTCCAAAATAAACACAATACTTTATTCTATAGAACATTTACAGAAAGGACAAAGTTTTAATTTTCTTTTCTTCTTTAACTCACCACATAAGGCACTGCTTTGACATACACCACAGCAGGTGGCTAAACTACAGTGGAAACCAAGAATGCCCTGTGGATCTCAGCTCTATATGCAAAGGCCTTAAAAACTGGAGTAGGGTTTTGGCTTAAGGTACTCAGTATCAGTTGAGTGGAGATATTTAATGTATCATTCCAGTTCACATTGTAGATATATTACTGTAAGGCTCCCACAACAATGACACACACATCTGTGTTCTTGGGACAGTCCAGTTTTAGGTGGCACTACACAAGTCTGAGAAAACTGAAAAGCTGAAACAATTACAGAATAAGGAAAAGCTTATGTAGGAGTCCTTCAGTACTTTTTTCCTGAAGCCTGTAGGATTCAGGCATACTGTTCTTTGCAGAGGCACAGTAATACACATTTTAAACAAAAAAAGCTAGTAAGGTGCCACTACTATTTTATAATCTTAATTTCAACTTTTTCACTTCTTGTTTGCAGAAGCTTCTATCCATTTCAGAACATTTGCCTCTCCCTGAGGACAAAAAGTGTTTGATCTGCTCCAGACTGAATTTCTCCTAAGTGTTGTTAGTTTCAAAACAGATGAATACCAAACTCTTCAATGCATCTTGAATACAAAATACTAGTCACACCTGTCAATTAAAGGGAGTAACGTGATCTTGCTGCTTACCTTTCCATAAACAACTGTTTTGATTAAAAAGTTAGTATAACCTAGTATATAATACCCATTGAACAGTGTATTCATTACATATTATCAGAAGGCACATATTTAAATCCAATTTCAAGCACTTTGTTTTCAACTACAGTAAAATCACCTTAAATACTTCTGCTGTACCCAATATCATTTGGGGATAAATAAGATACCAAAGTCAATAACAGCTCTTATTTAATAATTAATGCTCAGACTCTCTTAAGGGGTGGGAGAAAACAGGGTTAGATTACATGTCATTATGTTTACATAATGTTTACTTAGGAATGCAAAATCCAATCCTACTATGATAACACAAGTTGTACTGATCAATCTTTCAAATGACACTAGCTCTAAAAATACTTAAACTGATCAATACCTAGCAAGGTTAATGTGAAGACCAGACACTCACTTTTGCAGGTGTTCCAGCTCTGCAGGCAGATCACAACCTATATAAACTCTGTTCATTAAACTGTATTCTAACAGTGCACAAAAGCAGGGATCCTGCAAGAGAAAATTAATATATAACTGTAATCACGGTGCTCTATGAAGTGAATTTTCAAACAAATTAACATGGCACATGAATGTAAGAGATTTAATAGGACCTCTTCCAGAAACAGAACTCTACAAATGTTGCAAGTATCGTGCAACATGTGAGGAAGGTACCTATAGCTGGTCTGAATTACATATAGTTAAATGTTAGGGAACTAAATTTTCATTCAGACCAGGTTTGGAGTACTGTTTTCTTTGTTGTTTGTGAAGTCAGACATACAATGAGATATTAAAATCTCAACTTATTCCTGGGAAAGGATCATGCATGAGTTCAAAAGGAGTCCTCCTTGCTGGCACTCATTGCATTAATTGGGAACAATCACCTCTGCCACCCTCCACTTAAAAAGTGACACAACTACATTTTATGAAGAACCCAATTGTGTGGGGTTATTCAGAACATGCTTACTGGACTTGCAGGCTGCTGGAGGAGGTCAAAACCTCCATGCTGGAGGAGGTCAAAACCTCCATGCTGGAGACAAAAAGGAACTAGGAGTCTGAATGCACAGAGCACCATTTCCCCTGTGCTTGGCAATCTACTGTGTGTGCCTGCACTGTCCATTCATACGAGAAGCCATGGAGATCAGATATTCCCAAAGGAGGACTGAGAACAATGTACATATTGTGATGCTTCCTCACATCCGATTAACCACAAAATCATTCAACTGCTCTGGCAAATAACCTACACAATTCAAAGATATAAACTCAAAACTTACTTTTGCAAGAACGTGAGGATTTCCCACAACAATCAGCAAAGCTTTTGCTCTAGTAATTGCTACATTAAATCTCTTTGGGTTACAGAGAAAGCCCAAAGAGTGCTTTTCATCATCAATTACGACTTTCTGAGATCGCACCTAAAATTAATTATGGATAGCTTTAGAAATAAAATTATGAGATCACAACATACCACAGTATAACTTTAACATAATATTTCCTTACTGCAAGAATTTGCTCTGTTGAATGACAATTCACAATGTGTCTTTCAGTATGTCTTCTTCAGTAGCCTCATCAGTGGGCTTTGACTTAGCATAGGAAAAACAGCCAAAGCAAGTAGTGTGCTAAAACTACGACTCAGTTTTTCACCCATATTTCATCTATATCTGAACCTATCTTTGATAAAAGGAAATTTTCATGACTCGAATAGTGAGTTCTTACAAATAAGAGTGTAGTACATAGCTAATACTACTTTAAGAGAGATCCAATAGTGGATTGAAAATCTATGGTATGACAGGGACAGTGAAAGTAAGCATGGTACCACTGCCCTCAGGAAAAAAAATAAAGTGAGAAAATCCTGGACTCCTCCTCCAAGCTACAAATGTGAATTACTATTACCATAATTTAAATAGAAAGCAACAGATTTTTAAGAATTCAGATTTTAAAGAGAAGAATAACTCTAAAAGTACATACTTTATAAACTCTGCTTTCAACTACTGTGACAGACTGACAAAAAAAGGCTTCTAAATTTTTTAAAGGCCTATATCAAAAATGAGACAGAGACTTAGACACATGTAAAAATTCTCAGTAGGACCATAGCAAATTTACGTACTGTTGATAAGATGATAACCATGTACTCCTGCCCTTGAAACTCTTCTACTGTGCCAACCTTTATGTCTTCCAAATCAATACTTCTGAGAAGAACTCTAATTTTTTCCACCTATCAAAAAAAGGGAAAAAAAAGGAAAAAAAGAAAAAAAAGAAAAAAAGAAGCATTTGAGGGAATTTAGTGTTACATTTGAGAGTGGACTGCTTTAAAACCAGAACCATACCACATATACATGTATGTGCTTTAACATGGCTATGTCATAAGAAATGACTACACTAAGCCATCATTCACCAGTAAGATTTTAAGATAAAATAGTAACTTTTCCTATAAAATGTATCACAGCTAATACACAACTTAAAAGGTGAAGGAGTACTCTACCATAAATTAAACAGAAGGAGAGAGATTTTTAGTAGCCCAGATTTTAAAGGGAAGAATAACTCAGATCCTTAAATCATCTTTTTCCAATGTGCATCATTCAGACCTTCAAGTAAACGACAAAGATTCCACCTTTGCTTGCCTGGTGCATTATGCAGAGTGAAAGGCAGAAGTGAGATATGATCATAAGTACCCACCAAAAGAGAAAGAACAAGGAGTCTCAGGCACTGGGATCCTGGTATGTGTGGGACTGCTGTACTGCCATCTGCTAAAAGTTGTTCAGAGATTACAACTGAAGTGCTCCAAAAAGAGAAATCCTGCCTGACTAAGCTGAACATTTTTACAGTCAAAGACTACTTTCTAATCTACTTTCCTGCAATACAAAGTGACTTTCTTAATGTGGACATTACTATCATATACCTTGTATTATAG
This sequence comes from Cettia cetti, assembly GCA_013401135.1. NCBI lineage: Eukaryota > Metazoa > Chordata > Aves > Passeriformes > Sylviidae > Cettia > Cettia cetti. The sequence goes on from VZUI01044942.1 coordinate 20,249, forward strand.
GCAAATGAAGAATAAAATCACATTAAATCATGTGAAATCATTGTTTATGGAGTGCAAGAAATCCAGTCACATCAATACTATGAACACATATTTGAAAAAAAAAAAACAACAAATAATAGCCATAAACACAGGCAGGTGCATGCATCTGACCAGCTGGATCGATAAAAGTAAAGCTTTAATGTGCAAGTGAGATTTCTTCACAGGCTTGGTCTTTCTCACACACCTCAGTGTTTCCTCCAAGCCACAGTGCAAGGTTATGAATACGGAGATGTGAACACCAAGAATTATGTGCACTGTCCAAAATCTCCTCTGCAACTAAAAGGGAATTAAGTTTATTTTTAAAATGAAAGTAAACATCACATACTTAACACACCTGGATATAAATACATTTAAAAATAAAGTACAGCATTTGAAGTTAATGCTCCACATTCTCAAGAGGTTTAAACAGCATTAAAAACTTCAAGTCTGACTATATGACAGCTAAGTAATCACAGTAATTGCTTCCTCTAGCGTCCTCAAGACTACAACAAGGTGTCACACCATCTACTTCACAATAATTCCCTTTTGTCCCAGTCTTCAGTGCAGAGTGACAGAACCAGACTGCTGTTCCAGCTGTTGGATAATGAATTCTTGGCTTACACTCATTATTTCCAACAACTGAGAAACCTGCTTCTGTTTCCAAACTGGTCTCCCTAATTGCTTGATTTTTAAAACTGAAAAACCAGTAGAATGCCATTATTGCTGTCTTTTAGATTTCAATGGCAGCATCACAATGACTACTAATACATTGTGTACCATGATACACAACAGTGAAATTTTAACATATGTCCCCCTGCTTTAACAAACCACAGCCACCTGAGATGAAATACAGCGACTTTGAAGCTCTTAACAAATCAGAGCTGTTAAACATTATACCTGTTTACGATATGGGGCAATCACTCCAATATCTGTCACTGACACTGCAGAGAATTCATTTCTAGCCAGCTGGCAACAGTACATCATTACTTGAACTGCTTCAGCTGGATTAAACCATGAAGGACTGCGACCTTCACGTGCTTCACTGCCCTGCATTGGGGGAAAGGAAATGAGATGATGGAGATGAGATGCAGAAATGACTACATATTTATTAATACATTATTCTTACACCTCCTGAATGCAAAAAAAGTGATGGAATGTTATATATAATTTCTCTTCCTCTCTAGACACCTTTTCTAGAGAACAAGTATCACCTCACATTTTATATATTTTTAAAATACATTTATAAACGTATAAAGAGGCTTGTATCCATCTTAATGTAGGAAACTCTCATCAAAAGCAATCTAGAGCAGCTGATGGTAACTCCAGTCTGGTCATCTGCTACGAATTTAAACGTCTATGAAAGTATCTCCACAATGCAATTTAGGAGGCAGTTGCTCAAGTTCTTAGCAAGCATTTGACTTCATTAGTTGTTTTTAAAACCAGATGGTCAGGAAGTCATATTACTTGTGAAAGGCAGTTTACCTTTCTTTCATATCCTTTCTAGAATTTAGTCCAAAAAAAAAATCAGCAAACTGCTAGCAAGCCTATACAGTTCACTGTATAGACATTTTACATACCCTTATTCCATGAAAAATTAATGGAAACCCCTTCCTTGGCAATTTCTCCCAATTCAATAAAGAAGTTACAACTGAAGTATCTGCACAAACTTCTAGCTCCTTATGATAAAACAATTTAGATGGCAACGCAAGCAACGCAGAATGCGACCTGTAGTTCTTTGTGAGTTTAGTGATCTGTAAAGACAAAATCCAAATCCATAACTGAAACAGGTAATTATTCATCAGACTTCTCAGAACACAGCTACTACCTTACCATCCTAGCTAGCATTTAGTGTTTCTAAGGCTGCCAAAGGAAAAAAAAAACCAAACACCTGTATTCATGGCAAAGACTGCAGTTGTGTTCTTCTGTAAGTAAACAGTATATCAAAGCAGTTTTTCTGAAGGACCATCTCCTCCCCCTCCAAGGAGAAACAAAGAGAATTGAATGTACAAGATAGACAAATGGGTCATTCTCCAGCTTCTTGAAACATTTGACGTATAGACACATTCTCTTTCTTTAGGAGTTACATTATTTCCATGGAGCTTCAATGGATGCAAAGTCTTCTTTTGAAGAAGTCTTGACACCCAAAAAGAGAGCATCAGAACAGCTGATAGAAGCTGGCTTCAAAACATCAAAAATGTATTTGTTTTTAAATGACAATAATCTTAAGGAAGCATTCCAGAAAGCAGTAACTAGCTCAAAAACACCCAGTCCTTTAAAAAGGATAACAGAGGATATTCCAGTCGAAATGTATCCTTAAAACCCTCACACTTCCTGATCTGTTTCTATGCCAATTCTCTTAAAGCATTGTGTAAGGAACACAACAACCAAAGTTTGGGCTAACACATTTTAGGAGGAAGTGTGATAGATTTTTCAGCAGGCTCAGCCTGACCTAAAGCCTACATCCAAACACCCTCACTTTCGCCCTTAAACCTGCCATCAGATTTCTTCCCTTCTCTACTTCCATGGTCATCCAGTCATCTTTTGCTCTCAGTTTCATTCTCTGAAGTATGTTACCATGAGAATAGGAGGGCATCTTAGGAAGCTTTATATCAGCCTGATGTTTCGGATTCAGACAGTAATTAAAAGCAGCTCAAACATCAGTACTTGTTTAAACACCGTGCTACCTCTGCCACTTAACAGAGACTTTAAGTACTTGCCCAAACAAGAATCTGGGGAAGCTATCCTTCAAAGGAAGATAAGATAAAGAAAGACAGTTTCTCTTCTTCCCTTTGTGAAACATGATGTTTGCAAAATTAATCTTCAAAGAAAAGACCCTGTTTGTCTTTTTATGTTAAAAGCAGAAATTGCACTTTTTCATTTGTGGAAAATGAAGTTATAGTAATCTGGAAAATGAAGATGAAAGGGAACTTTAAGCTATTATTTATATCTGCTATGTGCCCCATATTTGATTTATGCTACCTAAGAATAGAGGATCTCTTCAAAGAAAAGTTTTAACATGCCGGAGGGCTCAGCATCTTTAGTATTCAGACTATATATGCAAGCTAATGAAGCTTTTCTAGAGAACTAATGCTCAAGCTTGATTTATCACTAAGCATCAGGGAGCAAAATTGTGGTAAGAAACCACAGCTTCTCCTTTTTTGGCTGAGCTGAAAAAGGTTGATGGAAAGTTTAACTCACCAACAAAGGATTGTACGCTCCACAGGCACCAAAAGCATCCTCATCTCTCAGGTAGAGCTCTCTTGATGACAGTCTTTCTAGCAAGGATATACTTAATCCAAAAGTCTGTGCAAGTTTAGATTTTATTGTCGGCCCTAACTGCTTTGGATCGCCAACGAGAATTATCTGTATTAGAATTTAAAAACACCCATCTTAGATAAAAACAATGGTTATTGAAACTTCATTTTACAATTACATACACATATCAGAATTCAGAGAGCAATTCACATCAGGTATTCTACTTTCCTTCACACATCTGCTTGCAAAGGACAGAAGTAACTAGTGTCTTACGTGCTGAGAATTGATATTATGCATGAATAATCTCTATTACAAAACTCATTACCAGAAAATGGCTGCTTACATTCTACAAAATCCACAAAATATGAAAATAAGAAACAAGCTTTTTCCCTTTCACTAATGATGTTAAGAGAACTACCTGTCCATCAGCTTCTGAAATCAATCCAATAGGAATCAGACTCTCCGGTTCACTTGCTTGACCTGCCTCATCGAGAATCACATGAGTGAAATGTCCAAGCCTATAATTAAATAACATTAACCAGAAACAGGGCTGTTTCCAGATTAGTTCATTCTGCCACCCTGTGGTTGACCTCAGCAATTCTGTTAACATCCTTGTCAAGTGTGCCAGGCAACCCCATAGACACAGAACAAAGATGAGTATTTCCAGAAGGAAATATAGAAAAAAAAGCCCTCTAACTTTCATTTTCCATCTTTGATTTCACTTACATACTCTGATATACACAACCTTTAATTAAAGCATTATTTGTACCAATGTTAAGATACTTAGAAAAGCTTCCCTTAATCTCAAGTTTCCTTAAGATGGTGAATTAAAACAATGCACTTGGTGCAGCAAAGACAATTCCCAAGCTCTGTTTTCTGCCATACAACTCAAGATAGTAAAGCTTTAGTGACCTTTTCTGAAGTTAAAGTCCAAATCAGAGACAACCTTGGTTAATAGCACTTGATATGACAGCTGTTCACAGTTAGTAAATGTGACTTGGTAAAAGCCAAATGCATTGTAAATTTTAGCGTGGCAATCATTTTGAGCTGAAGTGACTGTCAACAGCAATGTAATTCCCACTGATGGCAGAGGAGAAGTTATTGTTTCAAAAATATTAAACATTACTCAAGATAATTCTAAAATTTACCATGGAGAATGTTTCTGCTTAAACATTACTAAAACCAAGTACTTTGCTCTCTTACACAATACAGGTGGCATGCAATAAACTATTAAAACAGCCCAAGTTACAGTTCAGACAGTTTTTAAAAGCTCTGGTGTTTGTGTCATCCACCCACTTCAGTGATACTCCTATCTATGGTACTGTACCGTGTATCTGCTTGATAAAACAATCCTGCACTGTTGCATGTTGTAATTACAATCCTGGACCACAATGCCTTCTGAATATCATCACCATCTTTGCAGTAAGGTTTCACCATGTCATCAATTTGCTGCAGAAACAAAAAGGTAAAACAAAATACCAGCCTAAACCAGAACTTTTAAATTTGAATAGAAAAGATCTCTGAAAACTATTTTAAAAGTTGAGCAAAAAACAGATTTAGACCCATTCATACATCAAAATGAATTAATTAATTCACCTAAGCAAAGTAGTACATATGCAAGACATCTGTGCTTTATTGTAAGGATCAAAATGGAACATTTGGTTATTTTATATACTCATCTGTATATACACACCTATGTATGTGTATATGCGTATATATATACATATATACATAAATGTATGTCTCTTTATATACACACACATATGTATAAATATATACACATATGTATAAATATATATGCATATATGCAATGAAACCAGAAGGTATGTGTCCTGCATAGAGATTACAATCCTACTTCCTTGCTTTCTGTGTAAGTAGTTTTAATCTGGACTGATTAAAAAAAACCAAAAAAAAATCAAAAATCCCCACCAATTTGTTGTTCAAAGAGCTAAGCATGGCAAAAAAAGGATGAAGATCTTATGCTCATACAATCAAATTAAGGATTATGATCAACACTTTCCAGTTAATCCTCTGGAAAAGCTGAACCAACGTAATACTCTGGATCCTAAGCAAACCTAAGGTAAAAATATTAAAATGGAAATGTTAAGTGGCAGGTCTCTGTAATATTTACCTCTGCTGACCTGAAGGCAGCATTAACTCGGACCATAGTTCCTGGTTTTAAGAGATTGCTTTGATGCAGCCGCAAGCAAATCAGATCTGTTGCAGCATTTGAAGGTGCACATACCAAAATCCGACTGTCTGGGAGAGTAAAATGAATCTACATTGAAGAAGACAGATATATAAAAAAATAAAAGGTTATTTAAGAAGCAGCAATAGTGCAAACATTCCCATTTTATTTCACTGAATACAGAATGCAGAAGAGTCTTGCACATGTGTAATAGCCATCCATCCATTCTTTTGCAATTCAGTAACACTTCTGCCGACAGTCTTGACTAAATACTCTCAAACTGAGTGTACCCAGAACAGAATTAATTAATGGTTATCATATTAATGTATACCTGTACTTCATGAATACCTTAGGCACTACTGGAATCACAAGGTAGACACTGTTCACTAGTTCTAAATACAGAAAGGCTTGAAAATAAGGTATTCAGAATTCTGTTAAATCCATATGAAGATGGATTTTCCTCCTTTTATGGAGCTACAGAAAATGAATTTAAAAATAATATTTTGAAAATTCCTTTGGAAAAAAATACGTTACTTAGAGAAATACTATAAATGTTACAACATAGAAAAGACTAGAGATGACTGATTTGTCATTCACCACTACCTGTAAAATAGCTTCAATAACTGTTACTGTTTTTCCAGTTCCTGGTGGTCCAAAGAGAAGATAAGGTGTTGGGCGACATTCACCACTCAGTATCCTTTTCACTGCCAGTTGCTGTTGCACATTCAGCACAGGATTGAAAAATTCACCGTCTCTCTGTTTACGTGCCACAGCTTCACCAACTATAATCAAGACAAGTGTATCTCAGAACTTCACATATATATCTTTTACATATGCAGAATAAAGCAATTCCAATTCACAATATGCTTCTGTGTCAACAACCAATGAATTTCTCAAAAATTCAGTTTTCATTGAATACCAAGTAGAAAATAAGCCATTAATATTTCCAAAGTGTACTGCCTCTTTATTAAAAGGCAGAAAAGATTATATAACCCAACAATCCATAAAAACTCTATTCAGTAATTTTAGAATAAAGCTCACTTTCTTGTCCTAGAACAGCAAAACTTGAGAAACTTCCAGTAACTGGCACTTGGGGAATGGTCTGAATTAGTCTAGCCTTAGCTTTCCACAGGAGAATCTTATGAACCCTTAGACAGAAGTGCACTCTAGGTAATTAATCAGTAATTCTTTAGCATACTTATGATAAAAAATGACACGATCACTCTCCTCTAAGACATTTCACTACAATGATATTTAAAGTCACACTTTCAAAAAAAAAAAAAAAAGCATAGGAATAATCTGGGATACTCAAAAAAGTTTTAACATCTTTGGCAAAGCTCTCCCGAAGATGAGAGACAACGTCCCAGCAAAAAATTGAAAACTCCGAACATGGTCAAAAGGTTTGGAGTAAATGACTGGGAAGTAACTATTTATTCATTACAAAATATATCATAAGATGCTTTCTCTCCCTTCCCCCAAAACTGTTCAAAGCCAGCCTGGATGAACTCTGAGCAATCTGGTCTAGTGGAAGGTGTTCCTCACTGTGGTACAAGGATTGGAACTAGATGATCTTTTTTAAAGTCCTTTCCAACCCAAACTATTCTAGATTCTGCAAATTAGAGACATTTAAGTAATGCATCAAAAGCTTCCATAGTAACTTCCTGCTAGAAGTTCTAGAATTTGTCTTTAAAAAAGACAGAGCACAAGGACATTTTAAAGGTCAGCCCTGATAAACTGATTTGATACTTATTCAAGCACAGAAAATACACCAAGTTGCTTGTTTGCAATGTTACTCTCATCCCATCTGTTATGTTCACCTCCCTTGATGTCATACCTGTTGCCTGTTTGTTCTGCTTTTTCTTGACCTGAAAAGAGCAAGTGAAGGCAAATGCATTAATAACCTTAAGAAGACAGGCAACTATCTTCCCTAGTACTTTGGAAATTGCTAAGCTCTAATTTTTTCAGTTAAATAGAATTAAGACAGAAAGGTAAGAGTAGTAGAATAACGTGCCAGGAATTTCCATGGTAAGTTTAAGATTTCTAATAGTATGGCTCTGTTAACATTAAACATTTATTTCATAAATACTCTGCAGGCTCAGATAAAGACTTTGAAGCTGTGACTACATAACTGGTTTGCTTCCATAAAAGCAAACAGTCACATTCCAGACCACTATGAAAGATACATGCATCTTCCTTGGTGGATATGCCCCTTCAGATTGTAGCACACGACACAAATGCTTGTAGGGAATGTGGTGTTGACAAGGCTCTGGACATCAGGCCTCAATCATCTTAAAAATACTGATTTTAAACCAGATTGATTGATTACTCCTTGTAGTAAAGCACAAATTGAAGGTGAAATAATTAGGGAAATAGGAAAAAATCTGGAGTGTAAAGGTGGTGAAACACAGGTTATGAAGATGCTGTAAAAACTCTAGACAAAAATAAAACAATGCTGCCACATGCCCCCAAGCTGACTTGATTTAGTGTTGGTGACAGTCCTGCTTCAAAAAGGAAAGAGAATTAGGCAACCTCCAAAAGTCCTTTCTATGAAAGATTACTACATTTTATTAATATAAGTGTTAGTTAAGCCTGGGTAAATCTACTCAGAACAGGATGATTACCTTCTATTAAAAATTATTTCCTGCCACATTGACTGGACTTACATACCTACTCAACAGTAGCTATGAAAACTAGTCTAAGGCAAATCTGATAATTCCCATCACAATCACACACTTTTCATTTTGTTAGCTTTATAGTATCAATCATAAAATCCCCCATCTCCAGGCAGCAAACAAAAACTTCTGTCATTAGAATGCAGCAGAATACAACTCTGATACTCCATTATGCAATTCCATTCTGGTAAGAGCTGTAGAGTAAGTATCTGGTACCAATCTGACTGAAGGAACATTTTAAGGAACATTTACAGAATAGATACCTTACTTTCCTGCTGTGAAGTTTGTTTAAGGTCATCATCAACAGCACAATACTCTGTAGTATTCTGGGTCTTGATAGCCTGTGGTGATTGTAACACAAGCTTTTCTGGAAATAACACTGAATTTAGCAGAGAAAAAGAAAAAGAAATTTCAAAATCACACAAACACTTTGCATGTTTCACTGATTAATGTTACTGTTGACACATCAGCTTAGCCTAGGCTGCCAAAATTGGTTTATCAGAACTATGGTGGTAAAGACAGGAAGTTCATAAGCACCGTTCAACTCAACCACAGAACAGGAAATTATTTTTTAATAAATTCTGAGGTAACACAGAACATGGCCATTTCAGTGGCTATTATTACAGCAGTATGTGTGATTCCTACATTTCTTGTTGGCTCTAACAGTTCACAAAGTTTGCTTCATCTCCTCCTGGCTGTGATGCCAAGAGATGTAACAATTTTGATAAAACCTCTGCATTGCTTTTTCTTCTTAAAAACCAAACCAAAAAGTCCTAACAATAAGTGGAAAACGGTATGAACAAATTACCAGGCACTCTTGTCAGTATGCCCTGATGTGAAAGCAATAAAACCCACAAGACTACACAAAGAAATTCCTCTAGACAGCTTAATAGTCAAACAAAATGTACCTTTTTCACCCAGGTAAAGAGCTTGCTGAATGGCTAACTGGCATCGCCTGCCAGGAATCCTGGAACCAGAATACACATTTGTAGATCAAAATAAAAGCTTGTATTTCCATATACTATGACAGCATACACCTATGAAGTATCTGATACTTTTTACTGTGCATTTAAAAATAAGAGTTTTATATAAAAGTATGTATTTTTTTTAAAAAAAGCATCTATTGAGAAATATGCAGCAGAAGTATAAACAGCTTTGCTATGAATAATATTGACACACATATTATTGACACACACACATTCTCTAGCTTTTCAGTGATACAAAGATGGCCTGGTGTTCAACACTTTAAAGCAACTTCTTTGCAAGGCTGAATTTACCAAGAAGATCACTTAACTCCAAACATAACATCCCATAAATAAAACAAAAATATCAAAGAATAGGAGATTATGCAAGAAGTAAAAATAGCTGGTGATAGTCTTGCAGCTGTATTAGTATATTTTTTTTTTCAAAAAAAAAAAAAATCTTAAGAAAAATACCCCCAAACACCCCACCTCATTCCCCCCCATTTTACTGTCTGACATTGGTGTGGCTATCTAGAAATGATTAAGAGAATAGCTCTTTGAACACTTGTACAGTTACAGTCTTTTAACCATGAATATGGTGGTGGTGAAGGTATGTTGAGGAAAGGAGGTGAAAAAATTGCCAAGAGCTTAATATCTCATTATCTGTGTTCACCAAAATAAACAGTTGATAGTCATATTGTAGAAGTCACTTTACTAGAGGAATCATTGAACGCAGCTTTCTGAATGCTTATAAAAACACCTGCAATGAACAAATTCCACATCCATGGGTTCCAAGTTGTAAGTCCGTTCAAAGTCTGCATTAACCTTAAGAGTAACATCTTCCTCACATATCTGTTACAAAGATGAAAAGAAGTCAGGATACTGATAAAGATTTAGTACTTTAAACATAAAGAAGCACTTCTGAAAGCACGGAACTCCAGAAAGCACACCTAGATTTACCTACTATCAACATATTACATATCTACATTGTGTTAAAAGTGCTTTCAGAGCAGGCAAAGGTTATAATCTCAAAAGAACAGGGAAGCCAGAGTCTTCAAAAATACAATAAAAACACAAACTCGCCATTCAAAATATAGATGAAATAAACCAATCTTCTCAGAAGTCAGGGTAAACTAGTCTGTAACTCCAGGACTTGCAGGCTTCCCTTACAAAACCTGTGGATCATGGTATTTTCAAGAGGAGAGACACTTTGCTTACCTCAGCAACATAGGCAATGTACTCTATTATATGCTCTGAATAGATCTGACTTTTCAGTATCACCTTATCACCTAATTGCAAACAAAAGGCAAAATACTGTTACAAGGAATAGGAACATTTTCACTGCAGCATGTGATTTCTTCTTCTCTTTTGCATGTTTAAACTAGGAATTTGCAAGAGGCAAACTTCAGCAAAGTCGCTGTATCCATCAGTACTGTTTTGAAATGCTATATGTAGTTGCATATTACATTTTAAAAGGCATCTAAGTATTGATGCCTTCAATAAGTACTTCAGACCACTTGAAAACACTATTTTGTATATTACTTGAAATTCTGAATTTAATTTTAGCTGCTTTCCCAGCTTTTTTGCTACATCTATTGCTTTTTAAGCTATTACTACATTGCATAGTTTATTTTTGCTAAAAGGCCCTCTGATTATTGAAAAAGAAAAATCCTAAAGTATTGAAACATCTCTAAGAAGACACATGCAATGCTGCTTCAGACAGCAGCCACTCTGAGGCACTAACATAAGTGTCCTTGTGTCCCCTGTCCCTAGTCTCTTGTCTAGTAGCCTAAATGAGTAACTTAGTGCTCAAATATCTAAAAGACTTCTTTAAACAAATGAATAAACAATATAGTTTACACAGTAGTGAAAATACAGATCAACATGCTGTTTGGCTTTATCTCACGTTCATTTCTACCTGGAACCAGGCGAGGTCTGCCCTCTTCTACTCCCGGCACTTCCAGCACCAACAAGTTTCCATTCCTTTTTAAAGTAACCCCACTCATGTAATAATCTTTTAAATCCATTTCTGCTTGGATCTCTTCAAGCCATAAAAGAGTAGAAAAGTTTGCTTTATAATTATCTAGATTAAGACGCTGAAAAAAAACCCAGTATAAATTACTGTTGTACACTAAGATATGGAACCCACTATTGCTAATGTTAAACAAAACACTTCTTAAGACAGACTGCACAGCAACTGGGTTGCCAAATAAGATACTCAAATACATGCATCCATACACTAGGTAAGATTTAAACATACTTTAATAGCCAGAGCAAGATTAGCATAGCTCTGGGAGCTCAAATACAGCTGAAGAGTTAACCAAGTCTCTCCCTACTACAGTGGCAGTTCCACCATCTGAACTCAGGGAGAGTCTACAAACTGAGTTCTATGCTCAGTTTATGCCCAGAAAGCATAAAATCTAAATACATGGACAGAGACAGCTGAAAAGAGTTATGCAGTCTCAGCCCTAAGCTGATGATCACACAACTTATGGCAAGCTGAAAGAACCTGAATTTTCTCCCTCAGGAGAAATAAATAAATAAATAAATCCTACTGCAGAGGTATTCTCCAACAGTACCAAGTTCTATCAAAGGTTAGGGTTAAGGTGTGGTTAAAAAAAAAGTAACCATTAATTGCAGATCTTCAGTGTATAATTATTATAAACACGACAGAGCTTTTGAGAGAGGATCTCTAACCTACTAGCTTAATGCTGTGATCTCAAGTTTAACGTGAGCTATATAGTCAGCAGACAATATAGCCTTTTACATTTTAAAAAAGTGTCAGACTCAGTTTGCAAGTACTTAAAATTTACCAAAAAAGTGAGTTGCAGCAATGTTCTACCAAAAATCAGAGTAAAGTTTTGGTAAAGGAATAATTTTAATATTCTTGTTAAGACTTTATAGCTTTTTTGGGAGTGTTTTATATGTATTCTGAAACTGCTATACTTGTGGAAAGAATCTGAACAAGCTATAGTGAATTAAATCTGATGATGCTTAAGAAAACAGTCCTCTGTTATTGCAAGAATTTAAGAGACTGATTTTCTATGAAAAAAAAACTTTTCTGACACCTCAAAAAACCCTTTCAAATGATGCCTAAAAAGTGAGAATACAGAGAAATTTTTGTTCAGCTTCTGTGATGTCCTCACCAATATACTTCTACTCTCTTTTCATATTTTCCCAATTATGTTTTTGTAGTTTTGTAAGCTTGCAATTTGTAACATACTGAAATCCATGGAAGTTATGGTATCTAGACTGAACTTCAAGTTATGTTGTCATCTCTCACACCAAGGACAACATATTCTCCCTAAGTTAAGAGTGCTTGAATAAAAGCTCTGTATCAGAAAATATTTTTTATATAAAACCTACACTTACATACCTCTGCTAGGAGGGGCTGAAAGGTCAGTATGTCTAACTGCTGTTCGACACATTTTCTTAACTCATCCGGTATGGTATAATGCGGCAGAAAGTTGGAACACCACCTTCTCTTAGTTCTAAAATGAAAACATATGACATATCATTTAGCTTGCTTAAGTAATGTATGTGAAAAACAGCTAATTAACATGCCATATCATGAAAACTATAAACCCAAAACACATACACACACACACACCAGACTAATGACTCCTTCAGAGGGACAATTGAGAATTTGTTATACTGGGAAGAAAGGTAAGAGATCCCCTACAAAGATGCCCCTTGACCCTGTAGGGAAGAAATTTATGTGGCCAAAGCTTAATTGCAGCTGAGGCTGTCCAGTACTGTGAGGGACAACAAAAAGGTTTTAAAAATATGCCAGCAGCAAAAAAGCACTGCAGAAACAACATTGGCCCATTACAGGATGAGGATGGTCACCTCACACACAGGGACACAGAGAAGGAAGAGATGTTTAATGCTTTCTTTGCCTCTGTCATTAACACCAATGAGGGCCTATGGGAGTGCCAGTGCCCTTAGCTTTAGTCATGACTGAGAATTACAAACTCCAAGTTGAACCTGAACTTCTGCAGGATTTGCTGCTCCTGCTGGATTGCTGTAAGTCTATGGGACCTGGTGGTATTCATCTGAGTACTCAAACAGCTGGCTGATGTCATCACAAGACAGTAAAGCTTTTGATACTGTCTCTCAGAGGATCCTTCAGGACAAAACATCCAACCCACAGCTGGACAAATACATCATGTGATGGGTGAGCAACTGGGTTATAGTGAAGGTGATATCTCACTGGTGACCTGTCCCTAGTGGGGTTTTGCAGGGCTCCATCTTAGGGCTAGTTTTCGTCAACATCTTCTCAAATGACTTGGATGTAGGTTTTGAAGGTATACTGAGTAAGTTTGCTGATAATAAATTTGGAGGAGCTGATGACTCCCTCAAACGAAGAGAGGTGCTGAAAAGAGACCTATGCAAATTAGAAATATGGGCAACCACCAAGCGTATGACACTGGAGAAAGACAAGTGCCAGATTCTGCACCTGGTCCATCTGGATGAAGAACAAGACTGGGAGATAAGACACTGAAGAGCAGCACTGCACAAAGGGACCTGGGGGTCCTGGTGGATGGCAAGTAGAACATGAGTCAGCAGTGCCCTGGCAGCCAGGAGGGCCTGGAATATATCAGGTATCCTGGAGTGCATCAGGCACTGCACTGCCAGCCAGGAAAGGGAGGGGACTGTCCCATCAGGAGGATGGTGAATAGCCTGGAGGGGAAGCCTTGTAAGAAGCTGCTGAGGTTACTGGTTCTTTTCAGCCTGAAGAAGAGACTGAGGGAAGACCCCATTGCAGTCTACAACTTCCCTATGAGGGGAAGAGGAGGGGCAGGCAGATCTAGTGACCAGTGCACAGGACCTCAGGGAAAGGAATGAAGCTGTATCAGGAGAGCCTGAAGTTGGGATTAGGGAATGATTCTTCAACTGGAGTGCAGCTGAGCACTGGAACAGGGAAGTGGTCAGAGACTCAAGTCTGACAGTGTTCAAGAAGTGCTTGGACAAAGCTCTCAGGCTCATGGTATGCTTTTTGGGATGATTCTGTACAGGGACAGGAGATGGAATTGATGATCCTTAGGGATTCCTTCCAACTCTGGCTATTCTATAAGTAGTCGTCTACCTATAGATTATTTGAAAACACCATGTTTCTGCTTTTTCAGTTTAGGTTTATTTTTATAACTAAGCAAATGCTGTAAATAAAATGGAAGCTTATTTGCAAAACAAAAGTTTTGAGTGAAAGATGGGAGACATTAGTCAGATGTAGACAATTGTGTAGAGAATTAAGAAGCTTATTATCTCAGAAATTATTTTCTGTTTCTCATCCTTTTTCTTAATAACACAATTATTACTAAGTAGATAACTAAAACCCAGTGTTTTATCTTATTATCACATTACACATTAGAGATCATTTGAAAAATCTACAAAGAAATCAAGCAGTTAATTACTAAAAATCTCTTCTATCAGCAATGTCCACAACCATCTTGTTTACAACATATATTACCTTGTGCATTTAGGGCCAGCCACTGTCGTCTTCCTTGGCTGAGAATCTGGAACAATTTTATGCTTTCTTGGAGAAAAAGGTTGTACAGGTGCTATAAGTAATTCTTCTTCCTTTTTTACATTGGCTTCAATATAGCGGCCAACAGTAAAATCAGGAAAGCCAAGCAACAGGAGCTCTTTACTGTGTCCATGAATCCTTCAAGTAAACAGAAGCTATCTTCTTAAAACCAACATGTTCACACCTCATTTTCTCCAGCCATGAAATAGATTCTCATTTCAGTTATAAGAGAATTGCTAATTTAGGGTAATTCCTCACCCTCTCCATCTCGAGTTCAATTCAGGTATCATGAATAATTAACCCCCCCCCCCACTCACCCAAAATACCCCAACCCAAAACCACAGCAAAAATCTCAACCCCACAATTTCGTCACAACCTTAGGTAAAATGAAAAACTCCTCTACTCAACATACTAGTACAGAATTAATACCCCTGTTAGAAGGAACATCTTGGTATTACTGCTATTGCAAAAGAGCTAAACAGCTCCACAGAGGAACCTGAAGTAAATCCCTTCACTGTCTGCAGTAACAGCTTTGCAGCAACCTTGCGAAAAGCTACTCAGAACTGAACCCAAACTGCAAACACACGAAGTGGAGAATGTAGGAAAAAACCTTTAATTCTGAAAAACATACTTTTTATGTGCAAGTGTTGCTTGGGGAGTGGTAGACAGGAAAAACAGGAGGGAAAGGTTTCTTCAGATTGATTTCTAAGAAACTTTATGACTACAACAGTGCAATTCTCTAACTGCGAGATCCAGCAGTGCTACCATGTGCCTGAAACAAATGCATCCGAGAAGAATTCCAGCTTACCTTCTCTTTGGCAAGAGAACCACTTTTTAAACTTTTGCCAACTAACACTACCTGCTCAGGTTAAAACTATAGCCTGGTTTTCTCTGATATAAAACCTCAAAGCAGACACTGAACTGTCCAAATTTATGGTCTAAATTTGCAGTCTTTATGCCTCTTAAGTGGCCAGCAAACACTTTTTAAATTCACACTGCAGTCTCGCATGAAGCATTATGTGGATTATTCTGTATTATTAGAAGATTCTAAGACTTTGTGGCTTTTATGGATTTACAGTGAAATATAAATCATTCTTTTCATGTCTATCTCCATGAAGGCAAGCCATGCTTGCAGCTCTTTCAAACTAGAGCTGAATCATGCTCCTAAGAAATTTTTTACCCCTTGCTTCACTATTTAAAATTATAAGAGAAATAGTGTGATTATTATTGCAGAATTACTTTGATGAAAGAAACCCTGTTTTCCTCTGCCCAACTTTACCACCCTAGGAATCAATGGCTGTGGAACACAAAGTCTGCAGAGCTACAGCTGGAAGCAAGTAAAAGGTACAAAAATGTAAGCTTTGGCACATAAGGTGCCCACTCCTACTTAAATGAAAGAGCTCCCACAAAGCCACTTTCCATTCTTAACTAAATTAATAAAATATTTTGTATAGCTGCGTGTTTTTTGAGGGTTTTTTAAGACTTGCAAACCACTTCCTCTGTGAATTACACCTTCAGTGAAGAAAGCTTTTTCTTTCCTATTTCAGCATACATAACTTGAATTTCCCATCACAGAACAGGAAAGCTTGAGATGAGGGAATGTAGCAATACAAGATACTAAAGACTAGAAGAAATGCATCAGACATAACATAGCTATTCCCAGGAAATCTGTATTAGCTCTAATGCTCATGGATCAATGGATTTACTACAAAGAATATATCCATCTGCAGGATTACCACTGTGCCATTTTAGAGATGCTACCTACTCCCAACTCATATTGCTTCATTAACTACCACCATTTTCTTTCAATAAAAATTCAGACTCAAGCACTGAAATGGTAACTACTTTCAAAGTCTGAAATAGATTTCCAGATGATTTGCTAATATGTATTGGCTTACTTTATACCATGTGCCTGTTTTGACTGGGGTGGAGTTAATTTTCTTTATAGTAGCTAGTATGGGGCTCTGGTTTGGATCTGTGCTGAACAAAGTGTTGATAACATAGGGATGTTTTTACAGTGCTGGAAAGGGCTTGCACAGAGTCAAGGTCTTTTGCCCTTCTCATACTGCCCCACCAGAGAGGAGTCCAGGCGTGCACAGCGAGTTGGAAGGTGACGCAGCCAGGACAGCTGACACCAACTGCCCCAAGGGATATTCCACACCACAGGGCACTATGCTCAGTATATAAAGCAGGGGAAAGGAAGGAAGAAGGGAGGACATTCTGAGTGATGGCATTTGTCTTCCCAAGTCACCATCATGTGTGACGGACCCCTGCTGTCCCGGGGATGGCTGAACACCTGTCTGCCCATGGGAAGTGGTGAACAAATTCCCTATTTTACTTTGCTTGTGTTAGTGGCTTTTGCTTTACCTT
The DNA here is from genome assembly GCA_013401135.1 of Cettia cetti. Taxonomy (NCBI): domain Eukaryota; kingdom Metazoa; phylum Chordata; class Aves; order Passeriformes; family Sylviidae; genus Cettia; species Cettia cetti. Next base: position 37,241 of record VZUI01044942.1, read on the forward strand.
TTAAACTGTCTTTATCTCAACCTATTAGTTTTCTCACTTTTACTCTTCCCATTGTCCCCACCATCCTGCTGGAAGGAGTGAGTGAACAGGTGAATGGGGATCAGTAGCCAGCTGGGGTTAAAGCACAACATGCCAAGAAGAGAACTATGCCCAGAATAAGGGAACTGTTAAGTGTATTTTCATTACTTCTTGCAACTGTATTGGTTAGAAATAATGGAAAGAAATACTTACACAGCTGTGCATACAATCACAATGAATATTTTTTCACCTGGTGGTATCACAATTTCTGGAGTAATATTGCTGTGCTTAACTGGTTGCCCCACATGGTCTTTTTGCTCACTTTCTCCATTTTGCATATTTTCATCTTTCACGAAGGAATTGTTTTCCTCTGTCCTTGATAAATTTGTACCTTGAAAATTAATTTCTTCTGTAGTAAATGTATAAAAATAAATTTTGTTATCACAATTTGTATTGCTAACATAGGCAAGTCTTCTCAAACAAATTTACTGGTCTTCTGAGGAGCTAACATTCAACATTCAAATATTACCATTTCACTGTACCTGGAATGACTCCATCCTTCATAATGGATGTATGGTTCAATGACTCACATGTTGTTCCTCCACTGTTGTTAAATGAATTAATTGCAGCTTTTGAGATGTTTTCTTGATTTATTGGAAAAGGTGGACTATTTTCATATTTTTGAGGAATTTCAACACTGAATTGCTTGTCTTTCACCCATCCAGCTAATTTGCAGCTGATTAAGGACTGTGGTACGCTCCCTTTATTCCTAGAAGTAGGATTGATTAGATGTGATTAGCTACATAATTAAGTGCATGATGAATGTTCTTGAGAAGTTTATTTCTACCTGAAGCCAAATGCAATTGTCTGCAGCAGGTTAGTTCCCCTTATTTCATAACTGCTTCTAACTAATGAGGACAAGAACCTCTGCTTTATGTTAATATTTCTAGGTCACATGAACTACCATATAAAGCATATAAAAATACCATGTGTAATATAAAACAGTAGGAGCTTAATATTCATCACTGGGTACCCAACTCTTAGGAAAGAACATAGAACACCAAATTATGGGTATCCAGGTGTGTCTTCACTTAAGCCTTTATGCTCAGATGTGAAAAAGAAAACACACAAAAAACCCCAACCAACCCCCCAAAAACCCCACCACCAAAACAAAACCCTCCTAAGGATACACCAACATAGTTCTTCAGATTCCAAGTTTACAAAAAAACCCAAAAAACCCAGAAAAAAAAAATCTGGTCTGCTTTTAATACATGAGTATGAAACAGTCCTCTTGTTCTAAGATTTGAAGATAGCAGAGTATGTCCAGTTGAAGTTAAATAGACAAATAAAAGCTTTTACTTCAATTCTCGTTCTAGGAAGGATTTTAACAGGACTGATAAGAGATACAGGATTGGGGAGCCTCAAAGCACTACCTGCAAGATAAACACTCAATTCAAAAAGGCTATCCTACAGACATTAAACTCAGTGTGAAATTCTCTTTAATTCCATAGTATCTGGAGGTTACTTGAAGATCACAAACCACAAGGCTTCACTAGAAGAAGCTTCTGAATGTAAAACATGTTAACAGATTGCAGAGTGATAGAAATAAATCTTCAATCAGAAAGGCTTACTCTATCCAAATGATCATTCTTTTAGATTCCCCCTGCTTCAGAGTTCCAAAGTCAGTCATTCTTGATATTGTCAACTCTCCTTTGTCTTTCATTATGTCTTCATAAGCTTCATCCACATTACCTTCATTAGAGTGAGATTGTCTGTAAAAATAATTTTAGGTAGCAGTCTTTAAATACTAATAGGCTCAGCAAATATCTTTATTCAGTGTAAATTTAAGAAACACTATACCAAGGCACAGTCACTATATTTAGAAAGAAGCAGGTGAGACAGTTAATTTTTTTCTGAGCCATTTATACATCCAAAACAATTAGATTAATTTAAGCAGCAACAAGTCTTTTGTCAGCAGCACAATAAGCCAGCATAAAACTTTGGATGCAAAACTAAAATGATTGAGAAGTTAACTAATCCCTGCTGAAGTGCTGAAGCAAATGGTAAGTGAAGTCATTATGGCTCTCTTTGGGAGCTGAACAAAGACACAACAGCAGCTCCTTAGCAAGACCCATGATTAGCACTGCAGCTAAGAGATAAAATGACTAGACTGGAAGTGTTTCAACCTATGCACTTGTGTCCTCTGCTGACTGTTCCAATCTGATCAGCAAGCTGAGGACAAAATTAAAAAACAGTTGAAAACCAAAAACTACCCTTGAAAACTTTTATCACATAGGACTATTGAAAAATGCCTATGAAACCAGGCACATGCTCTTCCTTCTCTGAAACACTGAGCACAGGTCTAAACTCTTGGTGTCTTTGACCTGTAGAAACAATTTTTACATGGTTTCTAGTCTGTAATTAAGAAACCATTCATTTAGATAAAGTGGCATGGAAATAGTTTAGAAATATTTAAATAATCTCATTAATATGTCCCCACCTCAGTATTCCTGAGTTATGTGACATACTGAAGTAGAAAATGAGTGCAGCTGCTTTTCATCAGCTACACCAATTTACTAGCCAAGCCCACTAGATGTCTCCCAGTGCAGCCTAAGCTGCAGTTTTTGATATGGTATGATGTACACTAAACCTGAGAAATAAACCCTAAGGTCTACTTTTGTAATTTGGCTTTAGTAATAATTTGCTCTATAAAATCCTTCATTAAAAATAGGCACAACTGAAAAAAAGATGTGAACAATTTGTACTGCTTTGCAAAATGATGTAAACACTTCAAGTTTCATCAAGGTACAATTTATTTAATCTGTTATCTCTAGAGAAAACAGCTTATATCATTCTTTGTAGATCCTTTGAAGACATATATACTGGCCTTGGCTAAATTTCCTAGAGAACTCCCAAAGATGATGTTTGAAAGATATCAGAATGTCCCTGCTCTCCCTCTGGACTTTCCAATTGACAGTTTATTTTTGGCCTGCAGAGTTACACTATGTAATCCTGCCAAGACCTCAGCTTGGAAAGTGACTGATTTTACAGTGAACAGATCTATTTATTCAGGTGGTATTTGTGTGTGTTCACAGGACAGATACTTAAACTCACAAGTCAAATTCCAGATCCTTGCTGAGGTCTGTTATTGACTAGTTGCCCATTTTACTTTTGTGTAGCTGATTATTTCCCTAAATTTTGCTTCTTCTCCATGCTGATCATCATCTACTTTTCCAACCTCTTCTGCAGTGTCAGTGTGTCCAGATTCTCCTCATACCATATATAACATCTAAAGTCCCTGCAGAACCTTTCAGTTCAATACTTGCAAGCCTAATGAATCTCTAACATTTAGACCATGAAACTTTTCCTTTTAGGACAGATATCTGAACAATCACTGTAACTTATGCAAAAGACATGGAATAAACCCCATGAATTTTATATGAGTTTTGCTGCAATTTGTTTTCAAACAGTGAAGTCCGTACTAGAGGAGCACAGTCAACTTGACATTTTTCTAATATGCACACAAAACTCCTTCCCTGCCTAGCAATATCCCTGAGTGCAGCTGCTACTAGTTTTGCTTCTCTAGTAGCACTCACATTCCCACCTTCTGGAAGGAGAAAAAAAAACCAAACAAGGGCCAAATCATATCATGCCCTGTTTTTTCCAATGGTCTGTTACACCTTCTAGTCAGCTAGGGAAATATTCCCAGTATTTCTTGCTTAACAGATGCAATGAAATATAAGCTGCATAACTACACCACGTCTGTAACTGCTATAAAGAGAACAAAATAATGTTACCCATCCTCGCTGACTGGCACCAAGCAGAGAGCTCTCCAAATGTAACAGGACTGACTGCTCTCCACCACAATCGTGCTCACTAGATCATGCCTACGAGGTAAGTAACCATCAGGAAGTCTCAGTGAATCCAAAGTGAAAAATATACAGTCGTCTACTGTCCCAGTTCTTCCACAGATGCTGGAAATGCGAACCTGTAATAGGTTGTATTCACTGTTACTTAGAATCTTTTTAAGTTAACAGACTAGTAACATTGCCTGTTTTTTCCCCTTAAACAGCCATTCTAGCATGAATAAAAATGCATTCTGAAATTTCAGTTATTCACAGGAGGTAAACACAGAGCTCTAACCCACAATCACTGATCTTGTCTTCAGATTTAGAAGGGCAAAGAAACACAAGTACTTCAAATAAGCATTAAGTTCCACTGAAGTGCATACTATAATATGTACAGTAGACTTAACCATGGTATCTTTCTAGTGACATACTAACTTACCTAATTTATACTTCCATACTAGCAGTAATGAGAAGAATTTTTCCTACATTTCATGTGCAAATATTCAATATATAGGGTTAAGATAAAGACAATAAACCATAAACCTAGCCTAGCATATGCATTACTAGAGCAAACAAATATTTTCATTAAAATAAAAAAGGGACTGTGGTTGTTTTTAAACTGAAACACTTGAATAAATTAAACATAATATAGTCCCCAGTCATGACACATCCTCATTTTAACTAATAGTAAGAATTCAAATCAGCAATCCATAATCCATGTTAGTCTTTCTCTTCAACCAAAAATGTGTATGCATTTTCAAAACGCCTTATTATTTTACAAACGTGCTCTAAATGGATGAATGGATGCATTTTATCTTTTAATTAAAGATGCGTTATAGAAGATCTACCAATATTTGTAACTGAAACCAATTCAAAACCTCACTTCACCCAGGATTCCTCTTCCCAAAAACAATTTTCAGAACATTTACCTTGTTTACTTGTTTATACCTCAAAGGCCTTACAGCAACTGCTTCACTCTTCCATGTTGTCGAGTTAATATAGTATTTTGCTTGCACCCAGTCACCTTCATAAGGCTTGAAATCTATACAAAACAGAACACATCTCAAAGTTAATTACTATTGATAACATTTACATTACTCCACTACAGAATTAGTCTCAGTTAAACAAGAGCCAGAACAATGCATCACTTAGACACACTGAGTCCAAAGTTCTCTTTGCAGTCCTTGGCTTTGCAGGTTATGGCAAACTATGTAGGAGATGCTAGTGGAAAAATACACCAGCTTACAAGTAACATGCTTAAATGCAGGTCACGCTCAGTGAGAATGAACAGGCAGCTTTCTTCATCCATGTCTGGCTGGTTCGCTATGTTTTACTGCATATTCTATTAGAACTTATTTGCAATGACAACTGCAAGTTTATCAGAAGATATTTCTATTGTACACATAAAAATACTAACAAAGAGGAACCAAGAAGTCCCAACACACCTTCCCAGACGTCTTGCATTGCAAAGTATGTGTTCTGGTTAATATAGCCACCATCCACAGAGAGAGAGGTAATGCTGCCAATTAATGTTTTCTTATTTAGTTCAGAGGCATCAGAAGCAGGACTGCAGTCTTGTGTATTCTGGATGGTGTCTACCTATTAATACAAAAATAACCCCAACATTTAAACAGCTGACACTTAGAATTAAATATATATTCCTACAATAAATATACAAAATTTCAATTATTTATGGAAGCAAAGCTTCTTATTAGGCAATTACTTTGTAGCTGTTACTTTTTGGACACAAAAAGAGTAAATAATTAACAGTTCTCTTTTAAAGAGTGCTGTATGCTGCAGTGCTGACAACTGCTATAATTACATGCTGATTTTTCAAATCATTCTCACACATCCCTTGCTCTAGGTTACTTAAGACTTTTCATTTGTCAGTAACACTACGTCCAGCAAAGTGTCTGTACACAACCAGAAGTAGGAAAGGACTATTCAAGAAAGCAAAACACATGTTTTCAAGATGGTATTTATAAACACTACATGTATTTCGGACTGACCCTGTCACTTTTTAGTGATTTGATTAAGAAAACCCTTAGAGCTGCTTCCTACAGACTCCTCATAGCTCCACCTCACATGTAGGTTCACTTAAGTCTGGTCCAACCTGAAGTATATTATCATACTAAATTTTATATGATTTTGTGGAACATAATGCTTGCCATTTACAACAGTAATAAACAGCCTGCCTCTACCTCTACTTCAGAGGTTTGCAAACACTACTGATTATATATAGCTATTTTTAGCCAATACTGTTTTATTGCATTAAAAAAATATTACACAATATTTCTTTGACAACATGAAAAATCAGTGTAAAAAAAATAAAAGGAAAATTTATACTTTGTTCCACTCTGGCAGATATATTTTCCTTCCCATTCACCGGGAAGATCTGAGAATATCAAACTTTCTCCAAAGTGATTTTTATGGCTTCATATGGATAGAACACGAATCAGCAAACTGTTCCTTAGAAGACTACTAAATTTACATTTCATGTAAACTACAGATGCAGTTACACTTGAAAGTAATTTCTAGACCTAAAGAAATATTTTTAAGACATGAAACACCTTAAAACTCCCAACATACATTTTCTTTTGATACTTCTCCATTTTTCTCTACCAATAAAACTAAAGTTCTTCCTCATACTAGGTCAAAATGCCCTTCCTACTACCACTGGTAGCAGCCTGGTTTTAAAGCCTGCTACAGAACCTATAATCATTCCATGCAGAGTTTAATTAGGACTTGACCTCAAATAATCTGAAATCCAGACTTTTGAGCCACAATCTTTCCAAACCACATGGCCAGTAGCTCCAAACAGCAGCTGAAACAGTAAACTGAGCAGAGAGCCACCCAAGGCTGATCATGCTCTTTCTGAAACAAGTAACATCAACACACTGACACCACCAAAGTTTCAACTGTACTTCCCATATTCTGCCTCAACTGCATGTTGGCAGTGTCCAGGCTGCAGAGTTTGTACTCCTGTCTGCAATTAGAGGAGTGCCTTTTTGATCACTTAAACCCCAAAGTTAAGTGGTAATATCTCAGTTGTTTGGAAGGAGATAGTACCAGTGTTCAAGCATCACTTTGTATAGTAGTTAGTAATTATGCTTGTCAGGAAGCTAAATTTTCTCCTGTAACTAGGGGTTTGAAAAGACTTAGCTCTTCACCGTGCAAAACAACTACAATTCAAATACTGTTGTCTGTTCTTATCAAATGTTCAGCATATCTCAAGTTTGTGCCACTATACGGAAAGTAAGGCAATACATCACAAAGTACAAAAGAGTTTAGGTTTTTATTTATATTCTTAGAACAGACTTTAAAGAAATTAGCTTTTTCTTCTTGTTTATTGAATCAAGACTGCCCTTGAACTTTGACTTTCTATGGAGTACAGTCAGCTTTTGACACGAACTTGTCTCAGAGCTTTTCACCCAGCCACAAACTACATTGCCAACAGCCTGAGGTGCATGCAGGACTATGGCTCCCAAATAGGAATAAGGAAAATCATCATGCTCTTGAAAAAAGTGTAACTTTGAAGATGCCATTATCTAGAATATACAGCAAAATATGCCACAACTGCTAAAATATTCTAGTTGCTTTGCAGACCCATATGCAGCTTCTCAGGTACCAGGTTTATGTATTTTGGAGCAATGACAATATTTTAACAGTATGGTGAAAGCTGTTAGTCAGAAGGAAAACAAGGAAGAAAAAGTAAGATTTAAACTACTCAGTTTTCTGATTGTGTGAGAGTAGTATTTTACCAAACAGCATTAATACTGCTTTTTGGATAAACAATACTTAATTTTTATGCAAGAAATTAATTTAAAACTTAAAAAAGGAGAAATAAAAGGAAATGAGAAGAGATACAAGGTTATCTTACAAGATACTAGGTTTTTGATAGCACTAGAGCTGGTAATATTTAGAAACAAAACTTCCTGTTTACTTTCCTTCTGTTAATTTAATTACAGAATAAAACTGTCCATTAAGTCTTTTTGGTTTTATTTAATCAATGAAACTACATCTGGTTTCAACATGATTTGTCAAGAAATACTCCCCTCAAAATTTGTGACAAGGTATAATCAAGCTTGAAATAGGTTTGCAAATGAAGTGCTAAGTAAAAAAGGTAGCAAGATCTCCATTTTTCTAATTGTCTATAATATTAAATTACCAATTTTTTACAGGAAGTTTTGAAATTTCTGATCTTATTCACAAGAACATAAATTACTTCTGTGCAAAAAAAAGCAAACTTAGCAGAAGATCAAACTGCTTTGATTTTCTTATCCATTCATATAACAATAACATAAAATTGACTGAAGTTCAGAAAAGCTATACAGATCTGGAGTAGCTATGACTAAAATTCTGATACTATTATCTCAACTAATAGCTCTTATTCACTGCATCTAAACATATATTCAGAGAATCAGTATTAAACATAATTTGAAAGGAGATGGAAAGAAACAATGAAGTGACCCACAAAACCCAACTTATCCCTTCTAGGTGAAGGGCTTGGAATTTCTCCTATTTTGTAGAATTTGTGGGGCTGAAACTACAGCAACTTCCAAAACAAAGCCTCAAGGGACTTATGGAGAAAGTGAGACTACTATTTATCTTCACCTCTTACCCCGACAGCCTTCAGGCCACCTGATGTTTTATCCTCTTCCACAGTGGCAATAACTTCTTGTCCAACAGCCAGCAGCATGTTTTTTGTAACAACATCCTTTGTGAAGACTATCATGTCATCTATCATCCCATAATCATGGCAAAGTCTCGTCACTACTCCTTGTACCCTTTTCAATTCTTTATCACCTGCATCAAAAGGAAACATGTTGACACAAACCCAAATCACTTGTTTATAGGACTATGCAAAAAGTCATGAATACTACCTGGAAGGGACATCCATTCTATCAAAAGGCCAACTGGAAACAGCAACAGCTGCCAACTAATTATCTTCACAATTAAGTCTTGAAGTCTTATGGCAGTTTATGGTTTCAACCAATTAAGAAAGCTACTTAAATACAAACTACATTTTAAACCCAACATGCTTTAAGCTCCGTTTAAAAAAATAATAAAATTCATAGAATATCTCACACTGAAAGAGACCCGTAAGGATCACAGGGTCTAATTCTCTGCTCCTCACAGGAACTACCTAAAACTAAATAATATGACTCAGCACATCATCCAGATGCCCCTGGAACTCTGACTTGGTGCCTTCCCTGGGAAGCCTGTTCAGTGACCTTGCCAGTTAGGAGCCTTTTCCTACTGTCCAGTTTGAAAACTTCCCCTGATGCAGCTTTCTTCCATGTCCTGTGTCTTGCCACTGGACCTCAAAGACAGGAGACAAGCACCTCGCAGTCACATCTCATTCACTTTCTTTTCTCCAAGCAGAGTGACCTCAGCTCCTCCTCCTAAGTCACACCCTCGAGACCGTCTTGCTCAGCCTCCACTAGACTCACTATAATGGTTTGATGTAGTTCTTATATTGAGGCATTTGAAACTGCCCCCAGTTTCAAAGGTGAGGTGAGGTGAGGCTGCCCCAGAGCGGAGCAGAGCAGGACAATCCCCTGCCTCACCCAGCCAACGCAGCTGTGCCTGATGCACCCCAGGAACGCGGCTGGCCCCCCTGGCTGCCAGGGCACGGCTCCTACACCTCACTCCATACTCTCAGCAGCAAAAGTAACCTGTCCTACCCAGGAAACAGCAAAAAAGTACTTCAGGGAAAACTTCCACATGCTCTGTAGTCAAAATTATGACTTATAATAACAGTCTTCTCCTTACACTCTTTCTTAAGGAAACACGTCTGCACTCAGGTCCAGTCACATGGGGAACGAGCATGCCTCACGGCTCAAACGACCACCATAAACCCACAACCGGCCCGAAATTCCTACCAGAGGTCGCCCATCTCTCATCTTCGTCCTCTGCGCGTCTCCAGAGATAGGAGAGCGCCTTAGAAAGGAGAGCCAGCATCCCGGAGCGCCTCAGCGAGGAGTCAGAGCCCCGAGAGCTGCCCTAGAGACGCGGCACAACCCGCGGAGCTGCGAAGCCGAGCCGCCAAACGCTCCTCCGGGGCGCCTCGAGCCCGCGCGGCCGCGGCCAATGGCGCTGCACGCTCCGGGTCACGGGGCAGCGCCACGCGCCTCGGGGGCGCCCGCGGGCCCGCGCAGGGGCTGCCCCGGCGCCGGGAAAAGCACTCGGCGCAGCCTTGGGTTCGCAGCCCTCAGCCCCCGTCGGGCGGGGCTTGAGGGCGCGGTAAAGGTGGAGTCGCACGGGGCTACCACGGAAAAGCTTAAAGGAAAAGGTTGCGTGCAGCCTGTTGGTTGCTGATGGTGCTGTCCGAAATTGTGATCGTAATGTATGACAGCGTTTCTGTAATGAGACGCCCGGAGCAGGGAGAACCCACGGAGAGGCTGTCACCTCCCCTGGGTTAAGAGCTCTCCTTGGCCCTGGGAATAAACCAGGCACGGAGTCTCACCAGTGTGGTGAAACGGAGAGGGTTGGAAGAGGATGCTCGGGCAAATGGCATATTGATGGATTACGATGCTCTCAGCAGCAGCCAGTTTCAAAGTGATAGGATAAACTCTAAAACATTATAAACTTGCCTAACAGGGAAAAAAGGTGGTTTTGACTTAATGTCATTAATGAAGGGAGCTGCTGTAGTGCCTGAGGAAATCCAATTTTATTGACTTATTGATTTATCTCTAGTTCATATTTTTACCAGTTCTCTTCACACAGCGCAGTTCAGGTATCTTGTATAAAGCCTCTCTGCATTTTATTTAACAAATAGCGTTTCACAAAGCAAAGTTTTTTTGAGTTGATGAGCTCAGCATCCCAGTCGTTTCAATAGGAGCTGCCACATAAAGAGGAGGTGCTTTCAGGAAGTTGAGCGGGGCAGTGTGTACTTTATTGTAGAAATCACAAAATAACTGCCTAAGTTGTGTGACTAAGGCAGCAGTTGTCTTTGTCAGCTTTTTTCTAGTTGTGTGGTTAACTTAGTGTTATTTAGGCAAAGAAGGGCTAGGAATGCATTTCAGATGGTTTAACATTTTTATAGAGTTCTGTAGAGTTGCTAGATCAGAATAAATTCTGGTTGCCAGTAACTGCACACATATTCCTGTGTCTCATTGTGAAGTAACTCAGATGATGCCATTGGAAGGAGAAACACGTGAATGTCTGTAGTCAGTGCAGTTTTTAGAAAAGCGCTGAGACAGTGTTAGCCTCTTTTTGATTCATGGATTTAAAGAATTTTAAGTACTGTTTTCTTTCATTGAGTTTCCAGTAGGAGTGCCGGCAGGGGAGTGTTAGTTGGCAAAAATGTGGTGGATGAAGAGATTGTGTTTGTGGAGAAGATGATGGTTTACATGAAGGGCTAATTCAAAGGAGTTTGTGTTATACTGGGGGAGCAAATGTTACTGTAGGGGAGCAAGACATCATTTTGAAGCTGTTTGATCTACGTTTTGATCTTGGTTCAGTAGATGCCCCAAGACATGAGCTAGGACATCCATTGACATGGACTGAGGAATGAGCTTCAAAATATGTCAAAAAGGTGGTCTTAAAAGAGGTGAAAACACTGAACAATGAATATAGGTAGTGAGCTAAAGTAGCGTAATTAAATATTATGTGAAAAAACTCAAGCGTGGTGCAGCTATCAACTCATCAAAAAATGGAAGACTTGGTCAGGATGCTAAATGTAAACTTCACTTCAGGAGCTTCTCATGTGATGGAATTGTTATACTTGCTGCAGTCTTTGTGTAAAACTCCTATGCATTCTTTAGATTTAGGAGGAATCTCTTGTACAGCACATTTGTACCTTATCTAGCATTAGAAAGTCTTAGTCATCTATTCGGGTTCTGGTTACCAGGTCTTGCACAAAAAAAGAGACTTTTTCTGGAATTAGGAACATGAGATGAAGGGAATCTGAAATAAGGGCCCCAGAAAATTTTTAGAGTAGAAACTGAACTTTGAAGTGTAAGTGTTTTTTGTTGGTGCTGATGCCAAGTGCGGAGGCTACAGTAACTATGCAATGAACCTGTGTGCAAAAGGGAAATGGGAAATACTGAGAAGTGCACAGGAAAGGGATTGGGAGGAATTTCACTATAACCTGAGAAAACACTGTACTACCATGCTCCTGTCAGTGGTGCACAACTTTATATATATATATATATATATATATATATATATATTCAAGTAAATACCTGAATATATCACCAATTTTGTGTAAAAATAATAATGATAAAAAAACCCCAAACCAAACCAACAAACAAAAAACCCCCTACAAACCTTCTCCCTAAAATGATCAAAAGGGTTAAAATATGATTGTGTTTTGTGTCTGTGGTAATTTGTGTCAACCAGTACCTATTACTCACTGAATAAAGCTGTCTGGTAAGAATACCCATTTTCCATTAAACCATGGTCTTTGGAAAATTAGAGATAGTGGAAATAGTTGTGCAGTGTTTCTTCCATGAGCAGAGGAACAGTAGGGCTTAATTACTTCAGACAGTTCTGCTTGATTGTACAATCCTTTTTTTCCCCTCTTTTCTAGCACAGTTTACAGATGTGTCTATTGCTGTGTATGGTGTATTAATTCCCCTGTTTAAATCTATTAAAACAACTGTCACATTTTAATATTCTTTCAGTATTGGCTGACATTATGAAAAAAGGAAATTCTACAGTCTGTACAAACTGAGACGTTGTGTTGTTCAGAAGTTTTTCTAGCATACTTTGAAGGTGATGCCCTTCAGAATACTGAAGATTTAATTGTGTCTTGGTTACAAGAGTGTTTAAAGTTTAGACAAAAGACCCTGTCATTGCTGTAGCTGTCAAGGTGCCAACATCTTCAAGATAAAAACGTCCTTTTTTTCGCCCCTTTTCACTGCTTAATAAGCAGGAGGACTGGATCCAATGTACGCTGGCCATTGCATGTCACTGCTGCCTGCTAGGTTTAAAATATGTTGTTTGGCCATCCGGGTGTTCTGTAAGTACAAAGGATGGCATGATGGAAATGTGCAGGGTTTATCTGAACACTCCAAAAGACTGGGGTTAGTGGAAAAAGACAAAGAAGTGTTCTACAGTGGAAATAATTATCTTGATAGTTTTCTAACCTCTAACTTTTGAGCTTCTCATCTTGTTGAGATACTGTAATACTTGAGCTTTTGTCTGACTTTTTTTCTAGGAGAAAGTACATTTTGCTCTTTTGGAACAAAAACTTATTTGTTAGTGCGATCACTGGCAATTATGATAGCTAAAAGTGGTAAACTGTGAGGAAGCTTTTATTTAAGATGCTAAGTAAGGGGCAGTACTCAAATAAAAAAGACATGAAACTTTTAATTTGTTGGTCTGATTTGGAAGCAGCCCTATGAGATGTAGTACAGTCATTTTCTAGTGTGTTCTGTTAATTAAAATTCAGGAGGCATTTTCCTGTTCCCTGGCTTAACTGAAGTTCTTGCTGTGCTTTTGTTCCATATCTGAATAGATGTTGTTGAAAGCCAAAGTGTAAGGGAGAACTTTTCAAAGCCGGCATGACTCACTGAACGGTGAGAATATCACAAAGTGTACAGGCAGCTGTGTTCACGGGGCTGTTTTAAACTGACAGTTAACTTTTCAGTGGAAGGTAAGCACGAAGGATTTTAACTGTTGAAAAATCTGCAGTAACTTAATTCTAATATAAGATACTCCTCATGGTATTTTAACAGATTGGCAAGCCGTGAGGTGAACAAAAAAAGGATGAAGTGAACAAGAGAAATGGTTGATACTGGGTAAATTAGAAACAGTTTGCTGTAGCTGAGTTATTGTGAGTATGTGTGTTCATGGGACTCACAGGGAAGTCTGTCATTTTAGATAGCTGATAAAAAGTGTTGAAATCAAATGGAATTTGTATTGGATTATTTTTAATCTCCTAGAGCTGAAAAAGAAAAAAAGCTTTGGTTATAGAGGTATGCACTAACTAAACACCTCTAAAACTGGTTCTTAGGTCTTGAAATAGAAATTTACTGAGGTATCATAGATACACAAACTTTCAATTTGTTGGTATTTATACTGTATTATTATGGGCTATGGCTGTAGTTTGTAATTTAGTTAAGGTGTGCAAGTGAGGAAGCTTACATATTTTGAAATATGTGATACATATAGTAATTTTGAAATACATCCAGTAGCTAAATATTGCTTTTATTTATTTTGTCTTGAATAGACAAAAAAACCTAGTTGAGCACTGATCTGAGTATGTGAAGGATCTAAATTATATGTTTTTCTCTTTCTTTGTAATTTGCATTATTATTATTTAATTGCCTTTGTGAAGTGTTATGACCAGGGAAGAAGGTTACAGAGAAGAATTTAGCTATGACAGGATGCCAACTTTGGAGCGGGGAAAACAAGAGAATGGAAATTATATACCAGATATCAAATCCAGTGACCTTCAGCTGTCAAAGAGGCTGCATCCTTGCTTTAGTTACAAAACATGGATATTTTCTTTGCTGATGGGAGTAAGTACTTTATATGATAGCAAATTTAAAAAAAACAGGTGAGGCCTTTATGCCCAGGAATCTGTTCTGTTTGACATCATTTGAAGACTAAGAATTTCATCACTGATAATATTGAAAATAAATCTTTGTAAAAATAGAAACATATTTAGCAAATTTGGAATGTAGCAATTCATTGACAACTGGTATTCTTTGACTATTTTTTTACTAATCAGAGATGGTATATGAAGGCTTATTTTTATCACTAATATTAATCATTTAAGCTGAGAATAAGAGTGGCAAAGTAAAGCAGTGGTAAATATCAGCCCAAGTGTATGTATAAGCAGTGCCTTTTGGTGGAGTCTATAAAGTATGTGGACCATATGCATTCTTTGAAAAATATTTCTCACTATTAAATATACTGTGGCTGCCATGATACCATTTTAGCATTAAAAATGTATGTGGAACTTGATTGCCACATTAATCTATCAAGGTTCAATAGCCACATAATTAATTGGTATAATCGTTATGTACTGAGGTATATACTTGTGTTTCTTACACAAACAACACAGTGACTTGAATTTCACTGTGTCACTGCTAGAATCACAGGACACTCATCTTGAATGTACATCATATGCTTCTCCGTCTTCTGAGCCAAGTTAATTAAACTTCATTATAGCAATTAGAATTTGATGTTTTCTTTTTCTGTCAGCTCGTGTGTTTTGAAGCGTAATTTTTATTAAGACCTAAGATTGTCTCACTGTTAATATGGTAATTACTTGTTTTTGCACAGTGAATAAAAGTATTGCCTTTTTTTTGTGGAAACAGCTGAGCATTTTTTTCTTTCTGACAAACTGCAAGGCCTGGATTTCCTTTTAGATGTTCTGTCACATGAAAAGAGAGCAAAACAAGTGCTGCCTTTCTTTGCATTAAATTTTCTCAAACTCAATTGTCCAAAGGGACAACTGTCTGTAATTTACTGAGTTGCAAATTTTTTGTAGATTATAGTGTTTAATGATCATTTGCTGAAGTCATATTATCAAGAAGAATGAATTTCTTGGAAAAATTAAAATGCAGTTTTATTAATAAACTCTTAGGTTAAATTCCAATTAGATTTTTCTCCCAAGTGTTTAGTCTCGATCAACTCTTCTGAAAGACAGTGTCCAGAAAAGAAAGAACGTATGCTGAGCAATGTAAGTCATAGTGAACAGAACAGTCTACTTCAGGGAGCAGTTGCAAACTGTAGTGTGACATCAAAGTGGCTGATGGGCTGGTTTTGTGCAGAAACAAATTGATGAGCTTCAAGCACAATTTCAACTTGTGGTCCCATAGACTATTCTTCCAGTCTGCCAAAATTCTCTGTGTGTGTGTTGATACATGCACAAATGCTATCCTTATCTTCTGTCTTTTTATGACAAGGACTTTTTAAAGACTTCCCCCCACCCCAGTAATTTTGTAACATGAAAAAAAAGCCCAAATAATTTAAAAAAGCAGTTCTGTCTCTTGCCTTCCCCAGCCCCTTCAAAGAAATGCCTACTCAAAGAAATGACAAGGAAAAACAAAATAATGTTAGTAGAACACACTAATCACTTATTGCAGAGTGTGTAACTATGAAAGTTATGAATAAACTGAAGACTTATTAAGGGAAGAGGAGCAGTTGAACATTGTTGGATGTGCAGCTGGATGAAAGCAGGAAGAGAATTTGAAGGGATGCAGGAATACAGTGGAAGAAACTTCACTAATATATCCCAATACTATTTTTGCTGCTGTGTTCTAGTTGGCAATTGCCCAGCTGCCCATATGCATAATGAATGTTGGAGTCAAGCAGCGAATGCAAAGTAGAGACATAGCTGAGATTTCTGAAACTTTTGAGTATTTTACTGAGGTACTTGCCAGGTCAGGACAAAATGCTTGATTGAAACATGAACATTGTTCATTATTAGGTCTTGGTAACCAGCAAAACATCTTCAGAAGTCAGCGTATTTTGATATTTTTCTTCAAACTTATTCACACAAAAATACATTCTTAAAAGTAGCTCAATTTGAAAGGGATTGATTACTGATTTATGTTTGACTAGTTGCCTTTTAAAAAAGTTTTATTCATATAAATTTATTTTATTTGTTGCTTTGCAGACTTGCCTCCTTATTACTTCTGGATTTTCACTATATCTGGGAAATATTTTTCCATCTGAAATGGATTATTTACGTTGTGCAGCAGGTTCAGTAAGCATTCTTAATTATTTGCTGTGGCTGTTTGACAGCAAATGCAATAGTAAATAATTTTTGTGGGTTTATGTCTTTATTCTGTCTGTCTTTTTCTACTGCTAATTTTCTTTGTGGAAGATTTTGTTCTATTTAACAGTTCATTAAATGGATTTTGGTTGCATGGTTAAAGGAATAACAGTTGTCATAAAGACAACTGGGTTTGTGTTACCATTTTTGTTAATCAGCTCACCACTGGCATGCAATATTAATGTGATGAGCAGTTTTTCTGTGCTTGATTATAAGAAGATTTTCATTGCTATGTATTTGGGAAGTTTTCTCACTATATGCTATCAAAATGTATTTCAGGTTATATCTCAAAGTATTAGTTTTTCAGTTTATTTTGCCATAATATCCAAGTATTGAAGCAGACTGAAGTTCTCCTGAATGTTACTGTTTTACTAGTAAAGTATGCATTAAAGATGGCTGACATTTTCCAGAGCCCAATATTTTTTTACTATATTTTTGGGGTGCATATATATGTTTGCTGTATTATATATGCTTAATTTGTACTTTAGATATTAATAAGATAAGTCTCATGTACTTGTTTTGTTTATGGCAGTAAACATAAACTCCTTCCTTCATTGTTATTTTCTCAACTTGACTTATATATTTATTTTTAAGTTTGGTCCAAGACTAATATTTTACTTGAAACAAACAAGTCCTAGGAGCTGCTCTGTGAATGAGTTATCGCTTGGGTTTCCACTAAAGGTGTTAAAGTTGGAGGAGTTTTTGAAGTCAGTATTCTCACAGATACCTTATTCTCTGCAACATTAGTGTTAGTTACTGAGACGTCTCTTTCTCTGTCCCTGATCCTTACTCCTTGAACTTCATGTTTAAAAATTTCCAGAGACCTGGTAGGTCTTTGGATGCAGATGGTTATCACATTGGGTTTGAAGGTGTGTATGTTTGGTGTCTGTATGTGGGGAAAGCCTTAGAGTTCCTACTGCAGATGATGGTGTCAGCTCAGTCGGAAGAGCCTAGGGAGGTGTGGAGCCAGCTGTACACCAAGTATTTCATTTAGCCTGAAGCTGAATTGCTCTCTAGACTTTCACCATCTGGACTAGTAGTAGGATTCAGTTGCCTAAACATAGTCCTGTAGTGTTCTAGAGACTCCTATGTATCCAGGACATAAAAGGATGTTTCAATTATGTTCAGTAAAGGTCATTTAATTGTTAAGGAAGTGCTGCCAAGAATTTTACATGTCAGTATTAATCTCTTTATAGTGTTCCATTGTTAAGCCATCAGTGTTCAGATGTGTTGGAAGAGAATCAAAAACGTGGCATTTATTGCATGATTCATTATAAACATAAGAACATTTTTATTATAATTTTAGTAGGTGTTTGTGTAAAATAGAGTTGGATCTGTAATGGAGCCATGTCTGTTGTGGTGGGGAGCAGCTGAGGGATAGGGTAATTACTTTGTGAGACTTTTCATTTGTGCATGACTTTTCCATTTATCCTTGCCCTCAAGTATGAAAACAGTTCCCAGTGAAGAATGGACATCCCAGGCCCAATTCTCCAAGTGTATCTTGACTCAGCAGATTTTCAGAAGGTTCTTCTGAGCTATTTTGAGATTGGGCAAATGTTAGTTTACTCAGCCAGGATGGTGTCTGTTTAAAGAATGTATGGGCCCAGTTTGGGAGTGTCACTGTTTTTTCCTGCTTAAGGGTCTCAGTTAATTCTACAGTTAAACTAACAAAGGCATGAAATACTTCATAAAAGACTTTCTTTCTTTTACTCATCACATTATGCTGGGTATTTAGTCAAAACTGAGGGATATGGAAGGTATAGCTAAATTTCTTGTAATCCTCAGACACTGATTGTGAATAATGAGCTCAGTCAAATGACAAATTTTCTTCAGTTTCTGATGTTCTGTTTGTCTAAGTGTACTGAAATATGAATTCAGACACATAAAATACATCTATAGAAGTATATATAAAATGCATTGTGCAGAAGATCCCACTAGTCTTCTCTTTTAATTTTCCCAGTGTATTCCTTCAGCAGTTGTGAGCTTTGCTATAGCAAGGAATAAAATTAACGTGGTAAGTAAGAAACTTTATTGTCAAATTTATCTCTCTCTCTATTATTTATCTTTATATATCTGTGTGTATGTGTGTTCATATTCCTCATTCTGAAACTGTTTTTCAGATACCAAATTTTCAGATTCTATTTGTCTCTACATTTGCTGTTACAACAACGTGTTTAATTTGGTTTGGATGCAAACTTGTCCTCAATCCATCAGCTATAAATGTAAGTTACTAAAACAATTACTAGTTGTCATATATTTATCTTTGTTAGGGGAGGTGTGGAGGACAGTATGTGGCTGGAGATCACGACCTTGCTTTGCTGCCAATATCCCAGTGTTCCTGCTTGGTCTGTGAGGAGTAACTTTACATTTCTCTTTGCCCAATGTTAGTTACCTACAATAATACTCACAAGAATTTAATTTATTTACTGTTACCTTTTCATTTTTGGTATTTATTTCTTGTACCTAGGACTATGTGACAGAGTCCATCAGTTTAGTTATAGTACTTCTGGACTCAAACCTGTGCATCTACTTGGCACTGCACTGCCAAGTGTGACGTTGGGCCTTGCAGCTCACATCAGTATTAGTGCTGTGTCAAAGCATGTCTAAATCATGGGAATTTATAATCTGGATTAAATTGTTCTGCAGCCCACACATTTGAGACCTCTTCTTTTGCCTAACAATTCCTGTATCTTCACTGTAGCATGTTTTCTGGAAGTTTACCACAATGACATTCATTGCTGTTTGTGGAGTTAGTACAACGGTACAGTCTGTTGGGTACAGCAAAGCACATAGTTCCAATTATCATTTCCTAAGCAAAAGTGAGTTTCAGTGTCCAAAAAATCCTCCTAAATCTGCCACTTACTACTTTTTTCAAAAAACACGTGCTGCAAGATACGTGTCAGAGAAAGACCCAGATTTCATCATCAACAAAGCACGTCTGACATGAGGAAACAATATAATTCTAAATTGTTGAGCGATGGTTTGCTGTAATTGTGTAGATCTGGAATGGTGTCAGTTCTTCCTAGACTTTTGGTGCTTTGCCCCAATGGCTTGAATGACCATCAGATATTTTCTTGGGCTGCTGAAGGAAAAACATGGTGCTTTTGAAGACAAGAAAGGGAGATCCACTCTGCCTAACTTGTATGCCTCTAAGAGATGATTCAGTCCATGTAGTGTAGGTATCTACCTCTTTCCATGAGAATGATAAGGAACAGAAGAGCAATGTTAAGAATTGCATTCACTTATTTGTTTCTTGAATATGAGCGATGGCAGCACCCATGTTTTTGCACAACAGTGTAGTCTGCAAGAGTCATGAACCCATGAAGAGTGTCTGTGGATGCTTTACCAGCACTAAGCAGGGCACAGAACTGGGGTCCTTGGTGCGTTCTTTTGGATTGTGTTTTCATTCAGCATCTAATATGGTAGTGCACCATTTGCAATTGCAACCTAGGAGTTGCCAGCTGTGTCCCCACTTCCCCTGAGAATCTTCCATTAATTGCTACAGTGTTCTGGTTGCACATGGAAGGTCCTGCAAAAAACAAATGTACCCAGCAAACACTCCCTTATCATAAGCTCCTCTTCTGGAAGGCAGTGATAAAATCTTCAGGCAGAATATTTCCATAAATGAAGTAAATATTTCTTTCTTAGGTTAGGCATTCTGAGTATTATGTTGTTCTTGAAATTTGTCAAGAGTCAAGAAAATAGTTAACAAAGGATCGGTAGATTTGTCTAAATCTGACAGAAACTAGACAACCTGCTTAATCACACTAGACTCAGCCCCTTCCTTTATTTTTAATATGGAAGACAACTCATTTATGTCTGGGATTTTACTGACAGATAAATTTCAACTTGATTCTACTTATTCTGCTGGAAATCTTCATGGCAACCACTGTGATCATTTCAGCTAGGTCTACTGAAGACTGCTGTACAAGAAAAAAAGTAGGTACCCTTAAGGGTTGTGCGTGTTAAAAAATATTCCACTTTCCTGTATTGCATATGCTGACAATTTATTGGCAACTCCAGTATATAACTTTGCATGCTAAAACTCTATTTGAACTATAAATAAAAGTACCATAGTAAACAGTTATGGCTTCTTTTATCTTTTAGATGTGCAATGACCCCTATGCAAATTTACCTATTGAAAATTATACAGCACAGAGTTCTTTGAATATCTTATGAATGGTCATGGCAAATTTTTTTTTCTGTTTTGTAGAATGAAACTTGATGATGTGTGAAACATTAGAGTACTGTAACTTGTATGTATGCAAGCAATACCTTTTGAAGCCTTATGTAGAGAAAATATTTGTCTTGTATGCTGGTTTGTACTATAAATCCTGGCTTCAGGATTTTGGGCTATTGGTAAAATGTTATTTATTCACAAGTGCTTTCCCAAACCTCACCCTCATTTTCTGCATCAGTACTTTTGGGTAAGAATGAAGGAAATATGCTATGCCATTTGAAATACTGATTGATAAATTGTGTAGTGCCCTGTCCTACTTTGGCTCCTGCTGATCCACATCTGTAAAATCTGAAGTAAATTCTTTGAAGGTGGAAAAGTGTGACAAGATGAGTGTTTCATTATTGAATGATGGCTGTGGAGCAGCTAATCTGGGACTAATTAATTTGGTTTTAATGTAATTGATGTGGTCTGATACTGGAAAACACCGTGATGTGTCACTCTCACCTGTTCTGGGCCAACCAGTTGTTGCACACCTCCATTAGGATCTGTAACAGGTTGTACAAGATATTAGAAATGCATTGCTTTATATATTTTTTATCAATTTTTTATTCCCCTCTAGAATACTGCATATGATAGTGCCATTGTTTTGAGCAATGTCAGCTTTCCTGCTCGAATTCTGAAGTCATACTCAGTAAGAAAAGTATTGTTTCATTGAATCAATTTCCTACTTCATCTTTTTAAGTGCTAAGGTTCTTTAAAGCCGGGGAGATCAGTGTAGTTAAGAACTTAAAGAATAAAGACAAAAATGAGAGATATATAGAAAAATATTTCCTTTTAGAAGATTGCAAGATAAATCATAACTGCTCTTTATTATGGGAAGGAGACTACTTAATGACTTAAGGATAAAAAGTGTAAACTGAACTATTGTTTGGGGAGGTAATAAATGAAAGCATAAATAAGTGTAATGAAGCTGAGCTTGTTTTCACCTAAGCTAGCTAGCGTTTTGCCATATTTTAGATATGGAAAACATAGACTTTATGCCTAGCTAGTAGCATAAATGCATTTTATTCTTTCCAGTGAGGTCCTTTCTATATGCAAGGAAGAAATTTTGCATTCAAATACATTGTTAATAATTTCTGTGTTCTTATTTGTTTTAGGTAATTGAGGTGATTATTGGAATTTCATCAGTATTTGGTGGAATAATTGCTTTGAATATGGATGTTCTAGTCTCAGGTCCATACCTCTCAGTAACATTCTTTTGGATCTTAGTTGCTGTAAGTAGTGCAAATGGAATCTATTCTTAAAACAATGGCTTTTATTCAATGCTCTTTTTTTCCACTTTTCTCCTCCCTATTGGAGTATTTATTTGGCTTTAATGCTGCTTGGGAATTGCTGCTTGGCAAATGAATTTGCACTTCAATATACTAAATATATTTATGCAATATTTTTCATCTGTTTTGATTTGCAATACTTCATTAAAGTGTTCTGATGCATTCTCAGTCCTCAATCTAGTAAAATGGAAATGAATACTAAAACAAGGGTATTAGAAGTGAGGCGTTTTGTCAAAAAAGGTTTTAGAATATTTCAGGCTGCAAAAGAAAAAGTTGAGTTTAATTTTAACATGATAGAATCCTTAGAACATCTTATTTAACCTCACAGTTTCAACTGTTTTAAAAGTTCTAGACTGTGCTCAGTAACCCTAATCCCTAATAACAGCCTGTACCCAGGAGCAGTGGATTCATTAAGGATGTTGTGGTACCTTGTTTGCCACAAAGGAACTGATTGAGAAAGAAGACAATGACCATTAGGTTCATATATGTGTCTGTAAAATCCCTTTGCACAAAGTGGAAAAAGTTCATAAACACGCTTTTCAGCATTCAGAAATCACAAAATAAAAAAAGCTGTGAATAGTGGGAATTACTGTAACTCAATTGTAATTTTTGCAATTTTCAAGTCAGTTCACTTTGTTCCACTCTTTTGTTTAGTGCTTTCCAAGTGCTATTGCAAGTCATGTAGCTGCTGAATATCCAAGTAAATGTCTGGTAAGTGTATAAAATTCTTGGATTTTGTCATTAGGATGGAATAATGCTAAGAAAGTCTGCCTGATAGTGGGCACTAATCAAGTTTGCTCACTTGTTTTTAGCTGCTTTTACAAAATGGGGCAGAAATAAGTAGCAGGAGTGTTAGCTGGTATCCTTTAAAAGAACTCTGGTAGATCATTTGGAGGCTTAATTTCATCAGTTCTAGAAAAGAACTAGTTCTAGAAAAGAATTTGAAGAGTTTGTTTGTTTGTTTGTTTGGATTTTTTGTTTTATTTTGTTCTGTTTTTGTTTTTTTGATTTTTTGTAGCAAATCCTTGGGAAAAGATATTACTATAGAAAAATGACATGCCTCTTATGGCATGCCAAGAACTGCTCACAAGCTCCTGAGATGAGGTTCCCTTTTTCTTTCATTATCAGCTGTGGGTTCTGAAAGAAAAAAAATAGGTGTACAGCCTGCACTGTATCTAGAACCTATTTTAAACAAATTCTTCATCATTGTGATTAGCAACAAGAGCTAATAATATTCAGTAGAGTGCATTTATTCCTTGAATGTCCTAGATATGTAGTTAAGGCTCCTTAAAATATCTAAGTAATAGTCATGTGACCATATTTAAGTGACTAATGAGGCATAACCACTGTTGAAGTCAGAGTATAATCCTGTAGGGGTGATATTTGAATGCAACTCGGCTGTTGTTGTATGGCAATAAATTTTCCTCAGGGCATTCAAATTTATTTGCATAAGATTTTTTTTTAGGTTGCAAGTCCACTATATGTGTGGTTGATTCTCATTACTTCATATAAATTGAAGAATAAATGGTGGCTTCAGCACTGGCTCTCCAGATTGGGTATTGCTTCCTCTATGTGCATATGGAAGGCACTTGTAAAATAAAAATGTCATCATCTGTATTGAATGAAATATGAATTACAAGCCAACAGTGTTTTGGCTAGGAAACTTAGATTATTCAAAGCTTGCTTCCATATCTCCATGAAATGTGGATGGCCCTTTGTATTTGTCTTTTATGTATAATCTTACACAGTTTTACACACTTCTGTTATGCTTGCTTCAAAGAGACATATCTCACAAACCAGAGTTAATTTTTTAGATTATTATTTAACATTTGTTATCTTATTTTTTAGGTTGAGGTCCTGATTGCCATTAGCAGTGTTACCTCTCCTTTGTTGTTCACTGCTTCTGCATACTTATCCTTCAGTATCATGCAAGTTGTTGACATCTTTAAAAGTTATCCACCTGCTGTTAAAGTATGTGGTTTTATGCAATTGAAAAAATGAACCTCTATATGTTACAGTAGCAAGGTAGTAGTAAATTTAGGAATATATGAAGACAAGGTACTGCATTATAAAGATTGAATGAAATGTTATAAAAATTATTTAAAACCTCTTGTTTAACTTGTGATATAATTGAAAGTATGTTACATCTTTGTACCCTGGAATTGTAGTTTTAAAAAGATAGGATTTATTCTAAAGAAACAGTAAAAATAATATATCGTATGCTAGACTTGTTGAGGCTTTTACAATTTGTAGTATTTAAATTAAAGATTCTTGGTTTCCTTGAAGAGTAAATTTTTCTGTTCCCTAGTATTTTTACCAGTTGTTGGGATTGTAAGCCTACACCTGGATTCATTCAAAGTCTGGATTGGGACAGAGAAGAAAAGTTTGCGAAGTTTAAAGCATTTCAGTATGAAATGTTACCTGTGCATTGCTGAGGAGCTTTCTAAGGCTCTACTGGCAAAGTGTTTGCCAATCCCTGATGTTGTTCAAAGAGCCATTTAGGGGCATTAGACCAATGTCATTAAGAGTCTTTACTCTTACTATCCACTAGTCATTAACTAGTCTTGTAACTTTAGAAGAAAAGAGGGAAAATTATTAAATTGATATCTCAGGGACTGGAAAATCAACTTCTGAGTGTGTGATCCTGTTCTTATTCTAGAGGAGTATACTGTGTTGTTGAGCCTCAGGAATGACCATAGCTTACATACCCTCTTTAAGGAGCTTCTCATTTCACACATTTTGCAGACAGATGACTACACTGTCTAGACAGTTGCTGTGACCCTGCAGAGTATTTCTTACATTCTTTGCTTTGTGTCTGGTTATAGCAAGAGTGGGCTGCTCTGCACAGGGCAATGAACCATGGAGCAGGAGGTAACAGCAAGGCAGAAAAAGAAGAGTAACTTTATAGGCAAGCAGAGCAGTCCTGCAGCACCCCAAACAATAGTAAAGCAAGGCAGGTCCAGCCATAGCCAGGGTCAGTCAATGGCTCAGTGATTGCCAGGTAAGTCCACGGTACTAAGGCAGATCCAAGGTCATCCAGCAGCTCAGGTCAGCAGGGCGTGGTCAGAGCCAGCAAGGCACAGGGCCAGGCCCAAGTGTAGCTGTGAAACTGCCTAGGTCAGAACCAGCAGTAAGACAGTATTTTAGAGGATAGTTTGCTTAACTCAGTTCTGTTTCCAGAGGAGAGGATAATTTGGCAAATTAACATTTTCTTAAAAGTTACAGATCTCTTCTACTTTAAGCAAACTCAGGCACTAAAATTTTAGTTGAAAATTTATGCTGAAATAAACTGTAAATTATAATTTGTTCTTAAAAATCTAGATAGGAATCTTGAAAGTATAGAGATGGGAACATTATAAAATACTTTATTCAAGTAGTTAACAGCATATGTCTGTTTTCAGCAATCTTATGATGTACTCCTGTTGCTTCTGATGTTGATGCTGCTAATTCAGGCATGCCTTACTATTGGAACTGTAATACAGTGTGTGAATTACAAGACAAAAATGAAACTTCAAGATTCAGCATGGACACCATCACAGGTTAAAAAACAGGAATACAGAACAACAGAGGTTTGTATTTATACCCACTAGAAAATTTGAAAATATCTATTTTAAATACTCTCTTTTTGTAATGTTTTGTGATCTTAGTTACTGATCTTAATTCAGACCACAATTAAAAGCTGTTCTATGAACCTTAATTTTGTAATCAAGAGATAATAATTTCCTGGTTAGATAATAACTGGGCATGATGTAGGGCACAAAACTGAACCCCTTAGGCTTTCCTCTGCTGTACTGAGCTAGACCCTGTATCCTTAAACACTCTGAGAGTAACTCATGCTTTCTGCACCTGAAAGAGAGTGGTGGATTCAGTCCAGCACTGGATAGAAAGCACTGGGAGCAGAGTCTGCTATCAGTCAAGTTAATAAACAGCTGTTAATGCAAAGTGGAAGCTTTGGAATTATAACCCCTCAGGCTGCTGAGGATATTGATAGAGATTGCTTATTTTCTGGATCTGTATCCTGAGACTTAGGTTCTGTACAAAAGATGAAGCACAGCAGCACTTCCACTACTGCAAGTCACATTTTGGAGCATGGGTCCTGGCATGGCTAAACAGATCTCTGCTGGGGATTATTTACAAAAGTATTCCTGGTTTGTGAGTCACTGAGAAGTTAGGCGTGAGTTAAATGCTAAAGGGGGCCCTTTCTCCTCAAAAGGAACCCTTTTTTGTTTACCTTTTAGTATTTAAACACATGAATAATGTTATAGGTGAAGTTGCAAGTCCCTTTGGTTTCTCAGAAGTCTGTGTTCTTATACAAGGCCTTACTTTGTTTGCATGTTTGTAGATAAATCTTGCTTCAGTTGCACCACAAGGGGCTGCTTCTGGCTTTGGGGTTAAAGGTTTAGGTGTGAAGGCCTTCAATCATATTTTAGAAAAGAAACTGTAGCTTAAGTAACAGGTTTAAAATAGAAATTTGGTCTAAGTTTCTTAGGCCCAAATATTTCAAGTATTACACAACTTACACTATTATATTTTATATCCTAAATAGAAACTGTATAATATAAAAAACTATACAATTTACAAAGGTATAGAATATTTTAATAGCTCTGGCTGTAACTATTCACATTTGCATTCTGCTGGCTTCTCTCAGATACTTATTTGCTTGAACTTCAGTTTTTAATCAAAACATTTTTTCATGTTTGCGTTTGTCTGAATTTTGTTTACTTTTAGGTTTCCAATAATACCTTAAAGGATTTTGACAAAGATAAAGCTTGGAAAGCAGTTGTGGTGCAGATGGCTCAGTAGTTTGGATTCTACAAATGCAGCCAACACAGCACAATCCAATAAAATAAATCAACTGTTTGAATTAAGGTTTAAAAACTTTTCCATTTTTAAACAGCAATATAGTTGCAGCAGTAGGGGCCATGGAATAACACAGTAAATGATGTATCTTTCTAATAATTTTAAAATTTGCTGATAATATTTTTAACATGTCTGTCTTTTCTGTTGGTATCTGTAGTCTAGTGTTTAAAAGATACCTTTAGAAAAAGGTAATGAGTCACATGGATTTATGCTGATGGCAAAGTAAAATATTGCAATATGTAGTAGCTTCATATATTTGCAAGCGATTGTTATAACTGCAGTTATGCAGTCAGTGTGACTGATAAATGCTTTTGTAAAGTTATGAGTACAAGTCATAATTGATGTTTTTGCTTATACTTCACTTTTGTAGGAGTTGTAAAGTTGTTCTGCATCTTATTGCTTTTATATAAATAAAAGTCTTTATTATGTGGAAACTCGAGAATGTGGATTGACATTCTAATCCAAGAGATGACAACAGAATATTTGTTCTCATTAAACTTCAATTTCTGGACTATTAAAAGGGGAAGAGGCTTTTTCTGAGTGCTGGGACACATAAGCTACTAGCCGAAACAAAAACATCCAACAAACATAAGCAATTGGCGAAATAACAGGAGATACTACTGACATTGAAAGAGGGTTTTTTAGTTTTTTATTTTTAGATACATTACTTTTCATTTATTTATTTTCTTAACTGTGGTTACAACATATGAAATGTAGCTGCCCTGAAACAAGGGACGCCCCCAATAGAGATTACCTTTTTTTATAGCTGGACCATGTGTACAATTAGGTAGACTTCAAACACTATTAGAATGTCCACGTTAATAGGAATTCTGGTGTAAGCAGGGTAATAGCTGCTGACAAGGTGGTGAGGTTATTTTTTTTCTGTTTTATTGTTGGGTTTTGAAAGGTTACAGATTTTGAAGTTCATTCTTTTTTTAATCTGAGATAACCCAGATCATTTGTTCAGAGTTTGCTGCCAAGCTTAACTCTGCTTTTGAGAAGGGAAAGAAAGTGAGAAAGGTGTGTAGTGTGTGGAGCCTTTCAGGTACACTACCATCTTTCTCTTTTAGGTAAAGCTGACAGTTATTATGGGATTTAAATACATAGAGGGTACTCTTTCAAGTTTAGAGCAGTGCTTTTTAAGAGCATGTATACAGCAACCTCCCTGTCCCCTTAAAAATAATAGGGTGTGCTTTTGATCCAGTCCACAACCACAGGCTGCAGCTGCTTTTCTTAAATATTGCAAAGTTTCATGCCTGTACTGGTGCTACTTGTGTGACCATTCTCTCAACGTAACAGATAATTGATTATATATCTGCTACAATCCTACCAATTTTACAAGTAGGAATAGTTAGGGTTTGATGGTACACTATTTTTATTGGAAGTTGCAAAGAGATAATGACAGTTCTCCCTAAAGATAAACATCTTTCTGAATCTCATGCATGAAACTGGAAAAAACCTGTAGACAGTGTAGAAATTCCTCGTGAATCATTTAAAGTAAAAAGATATTAATATGCAGAATAATGTGAATGTAACTTAACCATTTCCTTAATGGTTTGTTTTACTTTTTGTGGTAAAACACTTTGCCTTTGTTTAACTGAATCAGTATCTTTAAGAGATTATGTTTTCTGTCAAGTGAAGATTGGCTTTAGTTATCCAGGTTAAATATAAGTAGATACTACTTTTGTAAATTATTTGGGTGGGAAAAGAAATTAAGGGAAGTTGCACAGCTGATGGAATTTCCTTTCCACAAAATGCCTATACCAAGAAAGCAGACAAAGGCACTTTAACCTCCTTTTGACTCAAATGGTTTGAGGTACTCTCCTGTAAAGCGTGAGAGCCATTTAAACAGCTCATATACATATATATATATATTTTTTTTTTCTGTCAGGAGTGACTGTGAAGAGACTAAGGATATATAATAGGATATATTTGCATTTCTCATGGAGAATTAAAGTATTTTAATAGAAAGTGAAGAAAAAAGAATTCATCCAAAAGAAAAGAGAAAAACTAAATAGGCTAAACAGGATGATTGAGTTAAAATTTGGATTGACCCTGAGTAATGGTTGAGATATATGACTGTATCTGAGATTTTTTATTCATCTTAGATTAACAAGGGTAAGGAGTAAGTGGGAATAAAAAAAGATGTTGTAATAGAGCTGCCAGCCATAGATTCTGCTTTCCAGTGAAGATGAACATCCCAGGGCTCCCTGCCTGGCTGTGGCTCCCTTCCTGCTCTGTTCAGCACAGAGGAGACTGGACAATGCAGGACTTCTTGCATGCCTGGTAAACCAGGAGTCCCACCATGGATACCTCACTGGAGGCTCAATTTTCTCGTACCCTGCAAGAAGGAAAATCACGGAGGTAAGAGGCAGGCTTTTAAAATCGTAATCAAGGTAGGGCTGGCTGCTGACATGAGAAGCATTTCTCAGGCAGAGAAAGTTTCACTGTAAATCTCACTCTGTGTGTCAATGTTTTTGCAATTAAACAACACTCCCTCCCATATGCCCTTCTTTACCAAAGGATTTTTGTACTGATGTTTCACAGAGTAAATCTTGATAGCTTGAAGCTTTTATTAGGGTCTGCTGATAGATGATCTGCTTCCACAGCCCAGCTAGGGAGCCTGTTCAAAGGACAAAAATCATACCCCTCTCTGAGGTCAGCCTGGTGAGGTAAATGTGTATGTGCCATGTTAGAAGGGTTTCTGCTTGGAAATGTGCTGTTTCCTGCCTTCCTGGGTATCACTAGACTTGATGCCATGGGCTACTGCTTAGCTTATACCTAGGAGTTAGGTTCTTAGCTTAAAAAAATAGCCCTACGTAAAATAAAGAAAAAAGCAGACTGAAGCATCTGAAAAAAAAAAAAAAAAAGGTGTGCTCATGGTGCATGAATGATTTACTGTTAGTTGCAACCCCCCCACATGTACTAATCATCCCAGTTTCTCTGAGCTTTGAGTTCATAAAAGTATAGATTGTCTACAAAAATTTTGGAGAATTGTGAATATGCTTTATTTTTTATTATTTTACTTTTCTATAAGTAGATTTTTTTGGACACTAGTTTTTACTTTTTCCTCTTTAATAATTTTATTAACAATTTCATAGAGGTCTAAAATGATTTTCTTTGATAATTTTAAAAGACGTTTTCTTTATTTTATTTCTTTAATAATGCATGGGACTTTCAGCAACCTAATTTGAAACTAGATTATCTGTAAAATCCCTTCTAGCCCAAACCGCTTTATGATTGTATGATTCTAATCTTAGGAAAAGAAAGTCTTCAGTATCTGTGGGTTGTACCTAGGTTGTAAGCAGTGCACCTAAGGTGCTGCCTACTGTGATGTTTGCCATCATTGCTGAATACTTGTGACTCTTGAAGGAAAAGGACAGGGTGGGGGAGGAGAGTGAATCACATAGATGGAATGTGGTGGTTGTCTTTGGCCAGTGGATCAGAAACTTGTTGAATACAGAAGCACTGGGCAGCTTGTTTCACCAGCCTGTGTCTCTCTGGGGTATAAGTGCCCTGTGCTGGTGCCTCTGCTGCGTACCCACCCTGGCTGCACAGGCTCACTCTGGACAGGAGATACAGGCACTCCCAGAAAAGTGCAGTTACCAAGCAGCTCTTAATCCCTTGGGAGTATTTTGTTGTGGTGACAGTAGCACCTCACACTGCTCCTCCCCAGAACATGCCCAGCATGGCAAGAAGATGAAGTTATAAACAGCTGTCCTATGGTGAGAGGTCCTGGGGCAAGATGTCTGTTGCCTGGAGCAGGCAAATACAACTGCACACAGAGTTAAAATAATAGTCAGGGGGCTGTTATAATATGGTAGATGCCTGTGTTGCTGAAACTGGGAAGTATGTAGCGATATGTCACAGGATCCTCTTGCAAAATGTAGTGTGAATGTGGCTATTGTGTCCCAAAGAAGGATGGGACTTCTCCAATATGGATGTGACAGGGACATGCCTTCCAGTGTAGGCATTGACATTAATTTAACAAAGTCAAAAAATAATGTAGCCAAAGCAGAAGTCTCTTTGGATTCTATGCTTAAACTCCAACACATCAGGTCACAAAACCCATTTCTGGCTGCTTAGATATGTCTGGTGATGCATCTGTCCTAACTTTCATTTTGAGATGTTTTCCATACACCCTTGACCAGTGGTGGAATTATGTTCTCTTTTGAAGTGGGCCAAGCATGTATCCAAGTGGACAAAATCTGTGAAGACAGAGACTAATTAAGAAAAAAGTACCTGAGCTGATCGTCCAGAGATCAAACTTGACCCAAGGGAAAATGGTGAATGCAAAATACTGGATTTCACTCTGTACTCTAAGGTCTACGTCTGCATTTTATTAAAAACACCCTGAACAACCAAGCCACTATCCTGAAATGTGCAAGATTTGGACTCAAACCTTCTTGGACTGTGAAATGTTTAAATTCTGGCTTTTCTGTATTCTTGACCAGTGCTCCAATAAAGATTTAGGGTGTAAAGTATCTGTATTACCAAAGTGCAAAAGGAGACCCTTCCTGTTAAGGATTTAACCCTATTAAGGGTTTTTAAAAAGTCTTTTTTCTGAAGATGGGGGAACATTGGTAGAAACAGAACATTATCTTTTGCTATCATCTGTTCTTCAGAGATAAAGTAATGAAAACATCAAAATGAAGACATATGTGGATTAAAATATAGATAAGGTGTAGTAAGTAACAAGAACTAAAAGACATCTGTTGGAAAGAAATTGCTTTAAAAATTATGATCAAGAATTGAAGTCCTATTTGAGCAGGGAGCCTAAGAGATATTGTCCCTGTAAATTTCAAATTTGTCAATGCTTCTACATAACTGATAGTTTTCAAAAAAATGTGGCATGGGTCAATTATACTGCCCAGCTTTTAGTGAGAATCTTAGTGGGGGTTCTGAAACCTGATGTAATATTAACAGTGAATGAACATAGTAATTCCAGGATTCAAATTATGCAGGAACAGTAAAGTAGCTAGTTTAGACATGATTTGTAAAAAAAAGTTCAAATGAAGCAAATAACAATAAGGTTGTTGCCTGCTGAGCTTAATAACAGCTTCAGTCCACACAGAAACTGTCTTGACTTGAAACATTGTTCCTGCATATAAAGAGTAGATTGTTAGAGCTATGATCAGCTTTATTCAGAATGTGATAGAGGTGTGCCAAGAAATACCAGAAACAGTAAGAAAATAAAATTTCTTAAGGTGAATCACATTGTTTATTTCTGTGGAAACTGGAGGTAAATGATACACTAAGGAGAGTCAAAATGGCATTTGCTAGAGAGTAAAACATCCTTAAACTGCTCACTCCTGAATATTGTCTGCAGCACCTCCATCTTACAAAAGGGTATAGTAAAAATGAGGAGGTACATTACTTATCATAGAAAATATAGGGGAGGTGTGCTGAAAAATAATACAGCTGTGGCTATTTTGGCAAAGGTGAGATGAGAATGGATATTTGGTATTTTTTAAAGCAACAAGGGGGATCCCAACTGAATTATTTGGAAGCAGTTTTAAAATTTGAGCAAAGCAAACAAGCATAGCTTAATTGTACAGCTCATGGCTCCTAGAAGTTTTGTAAACCAAAAGGATAAATAGATGCAAAGAGTTGTTTCACAAATACATTTCCAGAAAAGAAAGTGCCAGAAGCAGCTATTAAAACAACTGATGTGCATGTGGCTTTTTGTTCGGTAAATCTGTACGATCAAGGTCACTGGAACTTGTCAGCATACATGTTAAAATAATACATCGAAGTAGGATATTTCACTTCTTTCTTATTTTTTCTAAGTTTCTGTTACTGATCCTCTTAGGCACATGAGAGTGGACTGGGCAGATTTTTGACCTTGACTATTTTTGTGCATAGATGTGTCACATCCCACTCCTGTGAGTACTCAGGATTCATTGATGCCTGTGGTCAGAGTTTTCTGGATCTATTTTGTAATGGGCCAGGGGGCTTTGAGGGTACTTTGGTGGTCTCAATCCACCTCTGCTGGATTGACCCTTCCTTGATAGCTCCTGACTCCTTCTTCTCGTCACTTCTGTGCTTTATGTGGTCACCATGGACCAGAACAGGGAAGTGGGCCCCAGAAAGGTGCAGCCCTACCTCCACAGGGCCTCCCTTTCCAGCCACCACCTGCTCTAACTTGCCTGCTTGAGTGGCCATCAGTGTTTGAGGCATAGGAACACCTTAACTCCTTAATGTCCAAGCTTCTATAAGATGACAAAATTTAATTGTTGTTTTTTTTAACCAAAACATTTAAATTACATTTTGTACAGTATGGTCATTGATGCTGCTTTTCAAAAAAAATAAAGTCTTCTTGGAAAATTGGCAAACTGGGCCCAAATGAAGTATCTAAAATAAAAATACAGTAGATATGTTGGCAGAGTAGGCATATCTTACATGTACAGCCGAATCCTAGCAGGTGCTGTTAGTGTTACATTCCCCACTTAACTGATATAAAAGGGTTTTGTAAGAGCACTGAGTACTTGGGTCCTGGCGCTGTCCTACTGAAAGATATCTCTCAGTGGTGAGCAAGCTCTCTCTGTGGAGGAAAACTCCCTATTCCCTGTAAGCATATCACATGTACTCTCCGTGTGAACCAGAGAGTGTATTTTTGAAATACTTGTTCCTTACAAAGGTTAGTGGGACTATGTGAAACACAGCACCCAGAGAGCCATTCCTGGACATTCTGTTATGCTAACAGGTATTGAAGTATTGTGACTCACTCCTACCCTGATTTCAGAGTTGGTGGTGTTGAGCTTTGAAAATACATGCATATTTCTCAAAGCTGGAGATAGGATACAGAACAAGATTCTTCTATTGATGCAATTAGATAATAATGGAAATAAGTTCAAGGCATAGATTTCTAGGTTAAAGGAAACTGGCATTCCTGCTGAAGAAAAAGAAGAAACTAGTCTTCCAGTACCACCCACCTCAGCAAAGCTGGTTTTCTTTTTATTAAAAGCATTAGAAAACCAGGAAAATAAGAATGCATTTTAATACTTGTGAACTTGTCTGGTACAGCACTCTAGAAACAAAATTTTCATTTATATATGGAATTTACAAAAAAGAAATCTGCTGAAACTGATCTAATTCTGATATGATGAAATCCAGAAGGAAGAGGCTTTTACTGTGATTGTCAGAAATCACTGTTTCTTATTTTTCAGTTTGGAACATATGAAATGAGTTGAGCATGCTTTATATTTCCCAGAACTAGCAATGTTCTGTCTTTGGAAAGTTTTAGAGGGAGGAGCTCAGAGGTGCTGTGGGAGGGGCCAAAATTCATATTAAAGTTTTGGCACGAGGGGGAGAACTGTCAGAGTAGAATGTTTCTTCTGAGGTTTTGCTTTTTGTATATATATTTTTTTCAATTTAGGATGATAAGTATTTATGTTCAGGTTCTTCTAGTAATTCTCTTTCGGAATGCTGATTGTCAGATTATTCCCAGGATTGAAGAATGTGGACTTTCGTGTTCTCAGGTAATCTTTTACTTGTTCCAATTTGTTGTCTATTAATATAGTAGTTATATGCTGCCAAAATAATTGTAGGAAAAACAAGAGAGCAAAAAGGGAAAAATATTTCAGCTGTCCTGAACATTAACTTTATGTTCCTGTCATTCTGAATGAAGTATCCAAACTGGGAAAAATTACTCTGAAAGGGTGTAGGAAAATGCATCTTTACACCGTACGCAACTTCTGCTGTTAGTTTTAAATCTGTCTTTTGTATTTGAAAAAAATTATTTTGTTCATATTCCTTACTTTTCCATAGTCAGTTTTTACAACAGCAGTGGTGCCAAAGAGATGTGTGAGAGAGGAATGAGAGGTTTCAGAAATTGCTAATTATATTAGGAATATATGAAACACTGACTTTGCTGTGAATAAATGAATTAAGCGTGAGAAAGAGTAGAACATGTTTTTCATTTGTGGGTTGAGTGTAACTTCAGTATTAAATTTAATGACTTCTGTATGTGCATAAAAGGAGTGTGAACCATACCATCTCTTTTAATAGCTTTGGATTTTGTATGATTCCAAATACCCCCACAAAGGGGCAGTATGAAGATACTCTGCTCTTCTAGGCATTCTGAAATTGTAAGAATAGATAGAGTACATGGAAAGTTAAAAAAAAAAGAAAAAAAGCATTAAATAATAGGCAATCTGACTTTCAGTCTTAGTGGAGGATGATAATTTTGTATTGGCTACAGAGAAGTGAGATTGATAATATGAAAGAATTTGGCTGTCTGTATAAACTTCTGCTTGAAGAT
Source organism: Cettia cetti (assembly GCA_013401135.1). Classification (NCBI taxonomy): domain Eukaryota; kingdom Metazoa; phylum Chordata; class Aves; order Passeriformes; family Sylviidae; genus Cettia; species Cettia cetti. Next base: position 72,480 of record VZUI01044942.1, read on the forward strand.
GTCACTATTTAGGACAAGCAGTGAGGCATTCTAATGATTGTTTAAACGTGGTGGTACTACACAGATATTAAGTTAGTTCATGTTAAAGCAATTTATTCCATATTTGATATGTGTATTCTAGAAAAACAGTAGGAATAAAGATGCTTATAAAAGCCTTCTCTATATTTAAATATTCATGTACTATAGTTAATATTCCTGTATTCAAGTTCTGTAGTCTCTGTCTACTTAGATGTTTTTAGAATAATAAAATATAGCCATAAGAGATTAATCTCTTGATATACCCAAATACTTTTCAAGAATTTTTATGTACTTATGTTCATGAATGCAAATACACATGTATTTTAAATAATTTATGCTCCTTGGTCTGCTGCAATGAGTGTTTAAAATAGAAATTATTTACCATTCTAATTTATCCTTCCAAAGAGTGAAGGACTATCAGACTCAGCATGTAAAAATCAAAAGCAACCCTTTGTGATGAGTTTCAGTCTAGGGGATAGGATTTACCTCTGAGGATCTTAAAGGGTGTCTTCCTCTGTCAAACCTTAGGTATGTATGTTACGAAGTCTGATTCACTAATTGCCTTTAGACACAATCCTGAGGTTTGGCAGATTGGATCCCTTTCTTTATCATCAAAAGTGTGTCTTACACCTTTTCCAATACTGAAGATTGATTAACTGAGAAAGGCGTGTTTTATTTTTCTTACTTATGGTGGAAATACACTGTTTCCATATAGCAGAATCAATCAATCATTTGGACAGGATTCAGTTTATGTTCTGTATGTGATGTTCCTGCTAGTTGCATTCAGTAGAATGTTGAATGCATTAATGACTTCTTAGACAAAAATGTTTTCTCAGAGGGAACAATAATGATCTCAACAGGATAAATGCATTGCATTTTCGATCTAGTGCAAAACACTTTATGCTACATGAACTTTAGAATCTCATGACTAGCTTGTTAGAGGAAATGTCTTTCTTTTCCTTTGAAACTTACTTCAATTTCTCTGCATAACTGACCATGATTTGTGGGCTCAATCCAGCTCATGAGTTATTCTAAAAGGGAGCATTCCATCTTCCCCACGATGTGCAACTCAGTGTTCTTCATAGGGGCACTAGTCAGGGGTTACAGTTTGCCTTTGTCTGTGTGAAATCTGTGTGTGCTCCCTTCTGCTATAGCATATCAGATCACAAAGTAGAGAATTAATGACTTGTTTCTAGCAATTTCCTTAATGTGGTAATGAGATATTGTAGTTTTAAAACTATCAGAGATTTCTGCAGCTGCTGTTGTCACATGTGAATAATATAGAAAATTGGTGCTTTTTTCTTATGAAGTTTTCCCAGAAGTTTGTACAGTAAATTTCTCTTTTGCATTCAAACTTGAGGCTGTGTGGTTCTTCATAAGGCAATAAGGATATGAAAAGCAATTAATTTGCATTTTTCTGCATTTTTCAAACTATGGGTATTGTCAGAAGTTTTTTAGCAGGTTACATAACTGAAACTGTTGAGTTTGACCAGTAGACTTGGTCTTAGTGTCCACTAGATATTTTGAGCACTTTTGACCTCTATGGATATTCCTTATCAGAGTAAAACACTGATTGTACTTAGGAGGGAAATAGTGACACAATTATTTTGAGGCATATGACTTGCAAAACATCTTAATTGAACATTGAAACATTGAAAGTTGTTATCACAACTTTACGAATCATTCTTAGTTTACCATGGATATTCAGCAAGATATCCTTGAATTGCCTTGTGTAAGGCAATATTCAGGTTTCATTATTGTAACACAAACTGTGCATCTGTTCAGTACAGGAAAAGGAAATAAAAGAACATTGGATGTTTATGCCAGTATTATTTTAAACAGCATGAAAAATATATATATTGTGCATTGAATGGCAAATGAACAACAAAGCTTTTATTATGTGTTATGATTTATTTCTCCTCCTTCATTTTAATAGCTTGGCTTTAGAGCTCATGTAATATTCTAGTATTCAAAGATTAAATGCTATGGGCATGGTCTCCATGCCCCACCTAATAAGAAACTCAGTTATTAACCAAGTTTCCCTGTAAAAGCATAGGGGAATCCCAGCCTGCAATTGAAATTGGGTTTATGCCCTACTCATTTTACAATCCACATTGTTTGCAGGCTGTACACAAAGAAATAGGCTTATGCCAAATTTGATTCAACAGCTGGTAAAGATCAAGAGCACTACATTTAAAAAACACTCCCCAGAACACTATGAAATATTATTTGTATTGTCTGCCATTTAATGCAGTAATGTTTCCAAAGTCTATGGATAAAGAAGGAAACATTTAACTGAGTCTGGGATTTCCCTCTAATTATAAAGGTTATTGGCAGCAAAACCTTGATATAACTGCTGCAAACTACGTGGTGTTTCTTTACTGGATATTTATACCACGAATCAGTCCATTTTTGCTGAATACTACACACTGCAAAACCAGTAATATTGTATGGCCCTTAGTCCACAAAGTCAGCTGACATAAATTCATATTCTTTGTTCATTATTAAGTAATTCATATTTTAAAAGTGATCCCAAGCCTCTAGAAAATAGACATAATAACATAAGCTTCATAAGTCTGTTGTCCTCTAAAATCTGATTGAAAACTTAATTTTAGACATGAGAAATGTCTAAAGAGACTGATCAGAGACCTGGATTCCTCAGGGTGAAGGAGAGAGATACAGCATGAAATCCCATCATAAGAATACAATTCAACGCAGACTTTTTTGGGTATGCATTTATATATCTGATGACTGAAGGAGATGCAGAAACATATAAAACATATCCTTTGCTAATATTTGCTGAGTTGCAGTACAATCCATGAAAGCATGCCCTAGACAGAAAGCCTGGGGTCTGCCTCTCTGCCTGTCATTGAATCACTTGCGTGGCCCTCTTCTAGTAATTTCATTTCTCTGGCTTTCACAAGTACGAAAGAGTTCTGACCTTCCTGTGTGGTGTATCTTAATTATATGTTTTCATTAACTGCTTTGAATATTATAATTATGAGTTAAGTACTCATTAGTTAAAACAGTCATACTTAAGGGCTCAATCATATTGAGTCATTGTATTAGAGTGCCATTAACTGATTTGCTTAGATATCCTTGCTTGCCTTCCCTGCTGGTACTTAGAAGAGCTACAATTTAGCACGTTAGGGTGGCTTATCTCTTGGACTGCATTTCACATTTGCTCTTTGAGTCAAAAATAGCTTGGCAGTGATATAAGACAACTTCCTGTTGTGTCCTGTGCCACTGGTTGGGTGCCGTAACATTTCCTCACCCCCTGAGAAGGAAAAAGCCAGTGACACGTAGAAACAGGGACTTACTGCAGTGTTCCTCAGTGTTACAGCATGTACCACCAGCTCCTATAAGAGAGGTGGAGATGGAGAAAGCTCTGCAATTCAGAACTTGCAAAAATACCATGGTAGCTTTTGGGCTTTTCCCCTTCTCTCTTCCTCAGGAACTCCAGAAGAAAGCTGCAAGGTCTGGAAAGAGACTAGCCACTGGAATAGCAGGCACAGGATACAAGCAGTCACGAAAGTTGGGGGCACAGACCTAACAGGTGTTGGAACTGGACCTGACAAAGTGTCTTGGAACTGAAACACAAGGCAGTGCTAGAGGATTCACCACGAGACATCAGCATCAGTTATGCACAAGCAGTACCCACAGCAGGACACACATATTTAAAAAACCCAAAAAGGGATATATTAACAAGCTCAGCAGAAGATGGGACCGGCTGGCCTTTATTACTGGCAGTGAATTTTAGCTTACAAATCTTTCTCAGCACTAATCTTAGGGATCTGTTCTATCCTTCAGCTCCATTTGGACCCAAAACCAAGTAGTGGGTATTGAGACTTGGAAGTAGGTGCTTTCCACAACCATGTGACTGTTTTGCAGTTGAAAAACTACTTGTAATTTGATCAAATCTGGCTGGTACAGGTTTTCTAGGAGTGATAATAACTTTAATGAGACCATGTGTTGTGACCTAGCTGGAATTCTTGCAGTAATGTCTAGGAAGAGTTTAATTTGTACTTCTGTGGAGCTGGCAGTGCTGTACCTGTTACATTGTCATGTCTGTTCTTCCTCTCCTGCCAGAATGCCTGTGCATAGGAAAGAACCAGGGATGATAAAAAATAAGAAGGACCAAAAGAGGTTTAAAAGACTTCTTTCTAAGGATAGGATTGGATACTCTCATGGCTTCTTGGCTCAGCATTGAAATGCTAGCCTTTGCTGATGGATGGATGGATGGATGGATGGATGGATGGATGGATGGATGGATGGATGGATGGATGGATGGATGGACAGATAAATTTGGACCTAAAAAAGGAGTTCCTCCTATCTCTGCCTAAAAATAATTTGGTTTCTGGGAGCCATAAGTTTCTGTGTGCTGTGTTGTGACTTGGTGGTTGTTCAAACCAGGGGCCCACATTCAAAAGTCTATGGGTTTTGTTACCATTATCTCCACAAGAGATCCCTAGGTTTTATATACCAACCTGTTACAGATGTTTTTGTAGTAGTTTTCATACTGTCAGAAAAGTACATTTCCTTATAATTTTTTTCCTGACTTTTTTAACATTTATTGGCTAGTTTTTGAAAATCAGGAAATTATTTGCCATCTTAAAAATACAAACAAGAAAGTATACCCCAAACTGCAGTGTGTTGCTGAGGAAATTCCAGACCAACTCTGAACTACTTGCCTGGCAATGATCACGGAACCAGTAAGTTCATGTACACTCAGTTGTGATACAGACACATCACAGCACTCCTGCATTCACAACCATAGCAGTTCACTGGGCCAGAAGTTTCTGAGGTCATGAATAAACTGAAAAATCACAGTAACTAATGATGCTGAGCACTGGGATAGATTGCCTGTGGAGCTTACAGAGATCTCCAAACACACGCTAAGAAAATATAACCAGGATGTGTCTAATGTAGCTCACATATGTCGCAGATAAAGGTCATTCTTCCTAAGACAGAAAATGGAATAGATGACATCTTGAGGTTTTTTTCTTAGACAAGTATCTCATTCAATTAATCTTCTTTTCTTTTGTGGGATCATTCAAATATTTGACTTAATCCTTTGGAATAGTCAGCAGAGCCAAGGACCTGTTTTGCTCTATGGCATGTCCTGTCCTTCCGGCATGCAAAATATAGGACTCACCATGAAAACTGTACGGGACATGCAATCTCATTCAGGAAGTATCTATGCAAAAAGGAAGAGAGTTTTAGCTTTAATTTGCAAATTACCTGTGGATTTTTCTTTTGCAAGGAAATGTTTCAACATAGTTGCTTTGAATAAGTGTGGTAAATTTCAATAATTTCTGGAAAACTGTTTGTCTTGCTATTGCCTCTACTTGTCTACATATTTTCAGAGAGTATGAATCACATAAACAACACTGTACAGTACTGGATGTGCATTCATTGTCTTTTCCTGGAAAAACTTTGAGAAAATTGAATATGTTGTAGTTAAGATTTTTCACTGTATCCACTTTTATTTTTCCCTTTCATCGCTACATGTGCAAACTTCCTTCATATTTTTCCCACTTCATCTCCCTGATCTGCTGTTCTTTTTTTCTGACTGCAATTTTTCTGATTTTTCTCCATTGCTTTTTGAATTTTGATATCTTTGTTATAATTTTTCATAATTGCAGTTATCATTATAATGTGATGCTTCATGCTTAGTTTTGATAAGTAATAACTGTTCTTTGGGATTTCCCCCCCTCATTTCCAACATATATGTGATACAATAGAATAATTTTTAAAGCATGGTCAGATCTGTGTTACCATTCAGTCTGCCTTTGTAGCTTATTTTCTCTGCCACTTAGAGGTCAAAAATCACATTCAATTTTTAGGCAAATGTACGGCATAGGTGGTTTTCAGCAAGTGCTATCAAAAATGAGATATAGTGTGAAGCTCCATATGAAAGTAGTGATCACTGATGTGTTTATTTAGGTGTTGTAAAATTAGTAGGATCCTGCTTCTTTGGAAGACCTTCTCTTGGACCTCTGTCTCCTTTAATTGCCCTGTGCTAAGTTTAGCAACTACAGTACAAGGAGGATACATTATAAAAAGGTAAACTATCTGACTATTCCACAGTTTGGTCCCCCTTCCCCATGCCCCCCCAAAATTATGATTAACTGTAAAAATTTTGAGAAATGGACATATGTAAAAACATTTCAAATAATTAATTTGTATTGGATATGATTTATTTCTCTTTAAATTTTCCAAATTTATATATAGCTAGCTTCTCTATCAATTATCTCAAACTGCAAATGTTTCAGTTAAAATACACATAAGATATTTTCAGTAGGGTTTCTCTACACAGCAATTTTTTAATTTTTAAAATTTCTCATGTACTCACACAGATAGTTCTTTCAGGGAAAGGTGTTTTTGGCTTTTTTTGCTCATGATCGGAGAGCAAAGGCATGTATGTAGGGATCCTGGTATAGGGTTTCTGATGTAGGATTCAGATTTTCAGACACCATAATAATACAAAGATGAATACCAGGAAATAGTCCTCTCCTAAAAATTTTCAAGAATACAGCTGCAAAAACTTTCATGTACTAAGATTTCTCTCATTTTGTTGTGGCTAGAATGTTTCTGTAACTAAAGCCAGCACTATTATAGCCAATCACACATGTTTAACATTGTCTTCAATGGAAGCAGTTCTTTAACTGATACTGTGGCACCAGGCAGGAATGCAGAAGCCTCCCAGGACAGTCATCTGAGACTACCATGGCTTCTGCCATGTCCTGTGGGATCATTTCTGTGGCCTTACATACTTACAAAAAATAAAAAGCTAAGGCTAGAATAAAACCAAAGTCAACATTGAAAATTACTTCTCATCTGGAAGAGCTATAATGAGGGGTAGTTCCAGGATTATTTAGATTTGAAATTTTCTTCTGTTTAAGGAGGAGAGGGAGAAACATCTTTTTATTTAGACGGACAAAACCTTGAAACGTGCTCCTGCTTTGAAGGGAGTCTCAACCCTGGAATATAACCTCCAAAGTCTTGGAGCTATTATAATTTTTTTTTGTCAAGTGTGCTTTGTTATTCTACATTTTAGTATGAGTTTGTGATCCATGATGGCAGAGTTAGCAAGTTCTTTTTTGTGTTTACGTTCCTGCACCTCCAACGTTTCAGGGTATTGTCTACAACATTCACCCATTTTGTGATGCTGCTGTGTTTCTGTAGTTCCAGGTTATTTAAATACAGATTCAGTGGAGATCATGAGAAAGCATTAGAGACTTGTCAGAGCAGTATGAGAAACCTGCATGCTCAGCATGGTGCTGCATCAGGAAAGACAAGGCAAAAAGTTAAGCACCCAGTTAGACTGAACTCCACTCTCTAGAGCCCACAAACCTGAGTTATGAGTGAGAGGTTGATGTTCTCTTTGTAGAGTGGCTGATGAGAGCTACTCTTCCAGAGTTTCAGTTTCTAGTTTGTTTTCTGAATAAAATGTAAGTAGGAAACAGATCTCCCATGTGAATGTTGAAAGCACTCGACAAACACAACTTAAAAATTTCACTGTGTCTTCCCTGTTCTTCTCTCAGATCAGCATTCTTCCATTTCCCCTCTGTACACGCTGACTGCTCTGACAGGAGGCCTGGAAACACTCTCATTTACCAGGCAGTGTGGCAAACATGCAGCTCAGAACTGTTTCAGTTTAAGGAGGATGTTGAACCTCGTGGTCTCTTGAGATAAGAACTTGAAAGCTGGAGTATAAAAGCTGGAAAATGTCCATATTCTGTTTTCCTCTTCTAATATTTACAGTTTGAAGGAGGCTTGAGCTTTGTTAGTTTTACTCTGTTACTATTAAATCTCCAGCCACATGCTATGTTGGGTGATGTGGATGTCTCACTATGAGTGTCTGCTCTCCCTGACATGAGCTAGAGGTCATTCCAATGTCATTCTGGTCACAAATTAACACCAAATTGCATGCATCCAGGGATATTTCAGATCAGGAGGTGTTTAATAAAGTTAGGTACCTCTAGTGTTGTGTGGCAATTCATTGGGTATTATGGATCATGGTGCTGAGCTGAGACTTACTAGTTTGCTTAAAATGTATTTCAGGTACCTAAGCCCTCTTTTAGATTTGGTTGACTTAATCCTTTTGAAAATGGCGGAAAACTTTGGCTTTATTTCACTACTCACTAATGCAAAATCCTCACAGAGAAATTGCTTTACTTGGGAATGATGTGACCCTTTTCTCATGGGCAAAGCTGATGTTGGCATAGGTGTGTTGGGTTTGTCAAGTTTTGGTAGCTGGGCTGGGGTAGTTTCTGTAAGAAGCTGTCAGCCAGCTCCAAGACAGACCCACTGCTGGCCAAGGTTGAGACCATCAGTGATGACGGTAGCACCTCTGGGATATCAGCTTTCTGTTGTCCCCTGACTGAGCAGGTGGATGCTTTAAGGAGGTTGGGACCCTGTGGGAAGCCTGTGGTGGAGCAGGTTCCTGGTAGGACCTATGGCCTGTGGAGAGAGGAGCTGCACTGGAGCAGGTTTGCTGGCAGGATTTCTGATCCTGTGGGGGACCTGCACTGGAGCAGTCTGTTCCTGAAGGACTGCATCTTGTGGAAGAGACCCACTCTGGAAATGTTAATGAGGAACAGCAGCCCATGGGAAGGACTCATCTTGAAGAAGTTCCTGGAGGTCTGTCTCCTGTGGGAGGGACCCCTTGCTGGAACAGGGGAAGGAGGAAGGGTATAAGGAGTCCTCTCCCTGAGGAGGAAGGAGCAGCAGAGACAACGATTACCTGACGAGTGATGAACTGACTGCAGCCCCCCTTCTTTGTTCCCCTGCACTGCTGAGGGGGAGGAGGTGGACAAATCAGGAGGGAAGTTGAGTCTGTAAAGAAGGGAGGGGCAGGAGGAAGGTGCTTCAAGGTTTGTTTTTTATTTTCTTGTTAACTTACTTTTAATTAGGAATAAATGGAACTAATTTCCACAAGCTGAGTCTGTTTTGCCTGTGATGGCAACTGCTGGGTGATCTCTCCCAGTCCTTATCTCCATCCAGGAGCCTTTAGTGACATTTTTTATTCCCTGTCCAGTGGTGGAGGGGAGTGATGGAGTGTCTATGGTGAGCACCTGGCCTCCAGCCGGGGGCAACCCACCACAACAGACAAAAAAATTATCCCTGTTTGAATCAGATACAAAGTTCATTCAAATCAGTGGAATGTGTCTCACCCAACCAGTCTTCCACAATTCTGAATGTGAGCAGCATGGCATTTTTCATGTATAAATTTCACAGTGTACAGCTGAACACTCAGGGGACTGACTCTAGACATGTATTAAAAGAATAGTTGCCTAGAGCAAAACAGTGAGGGCTTTGCTGTGTATGCCAGAACACTGGAAAACCAGGCCTGCAGTATATCTCCTCTTTTTGCTGAGCAACAGTGTAAGGATATATGAGAAGGCAGTAAATGGAATAGAAAGGTATCTTCAGGCAAAAATAAAAATACATATTCCCAAATGAAATAATTACTCATCTCCGGCAGCAGGAGGAGTAATTTTGTTTTGGAGAGTATCTTCTCATGATCTTCACTTGAATTCTTTCTTTTTTTTTTCTTTCTTCTCTGTTCTTTCTTTTCTGTGGCAATCTTACTGTCCACTGATTCCAGTCACCTCTGAGACTGCTAGTCTCAGTTCTTTCAGTGTTGCCAAGGGATCTTTTTTCCTGTAGCCTGTTTTGTTCTACAAAGATCATTATAACACCCTAACCTTAAAGCACAGGATATCCATGGTTGTCTGGAGGACTTGTGGAATCTGTGTCCTCCAGTTTTTCAAGAAATGACCAAAATAATTGCTGACTCGATCTGGTGCTGGTGACAGTGCTGCTTCTAGCAGGAGGTTGGACTTGGTGACCTTCAGAGAGCCCTTCTACCCTACATTTCTTTGATTCCATTTTATCATCCCCTTTATGAGATCTCCAGTAAGTAATTGAAATAATTAATGCTGTGTCAGTTTCCCTGTCTCATTGTTATACTAGAAGTGCTGATTTGGTAGATTAGTTCTCCTTTCATGTAGCTAAATGGTTTGAAATTTTTTACACTCTGTGTATGGGATGGTGCTGATTTATACCAGCTGAGGGTATGGCAGTCAAAGTACATTTTAATTTTACTGTGTCGACTGTAGCTTTCTGTTTTGTTAACAACTTGTATTAATATTGTAGGAAACAGGACATCAAAATGATTGACAATTTTTTTTGTTTTGTTTTTTGATTCTTTTCATTTCTAAAAGAAAGAAGTTAACACATACCGTTGCTTCAAGCAAATTCTGCTTCTAGTCCTGGAGCTGAAGCACACAATAGAAGAGACAGCTTTTATTTCAGGCAGTCATAGCTCCCTTTGGTCCAATAAATTTAAAAGCAAGTGGTTTACATGTAGGTCCTTTTTTGTATCTCAACATTACTTTTAAATAAAAATAATTTAAAAAATTTAGAAGTGAGGAGTATTCTTCCCAGTCGAGAGACCTCAAAGCAATATTGTTTTGTCTCGCTATTCACTTGTAGGATAAATGTATGTCACTGCCAAGAGTTCTGAGAAATTACTGTGCTTCTAACTATTCCATTTGTTCTGCTCTGTGAAAGGGATTCAGCAGTGTAGCCATTGCAAGGGCCAGAAGATATTATATGCCATGTGAAGTACTGATAGCATATGGAACAGTGCAGTTAAAATATAGGAACAGGATTCCTCTGCATCAGTACAGTGCAGGAGGAAATGCAAGCTGCCTGGAAAACAGAAATCTCTGTTATACTGGACTAGTAGCAGGTAAACAGAAGGATGAAATCTAAGGGGGCTGAGGGTGTTAGGTGATCCTGCACTCCTGAAGTACTGCTAAGCTGTGATGGAGGTGTTGGCCTTGTGACAAGGAAGAGGTTGTGGAAGACAGGCTCTGTACCTTTGCATTTACATGTGAAATGGAAGGTGGTGCAGTGACAATTGGTAACAGTCTCTGCGTGAGACGCCTGTAAGTACAGTCACTTCTTCCCTCTTTGTTCATGGCAGTTTCACTGATGAGCTCAGAGCACATCAACAGGTGACGTTACCTTGTTCTGCTGGACTTAAGCCAACTCTCATCCAAAAAGTGCATGACCTCATTAGCACTGTACTGAGCCTGAGCTTGATATCCCACTTCTCAGTAGCAATTATTCTTTCAGATTCAACATTGCACTAATGTGATGGGATTTTTTTATTCTGCTTGGAACACATGGGAAAAGACCTGGAGCTGGATAATGTGTAGACATGACTCAGATGTTTTGTTTTTAGCATTCTGTAAAACAATCCAGCAGCATCCAGGTGTTTTTGTAGTTTAAAGTAGTCCAAAATAAAGTATTGCCATAAGTTTGGGTGCCTATTTCTTTTCTTCATGCATAACAGTCCAAATGTTTCCATCTATGACTACTTAGCTAATCCCACTGCACTCTGCTCACATGTATCAGATAACCACATTGTCAGTAAAAGCTGAAGAACAACCTTGGGGTTTGCCAAAAATTGAAAACTGTCATTAGTAAAATAGTTTTACCTTGGCAGTGAGAATAATTGCATGTGATGTCAAAATAAATACAGATGCTCCTTTAGAGAAAAGGTCTTTTGAGGGAACTGAATAAGCAGTACTAGCTATGAATTTTTACCAGTTCTAAACTTTCATATTAAGTATATTAATCATTGCAATTTCTCTGGTTCTTGGTAAATATAACCACAATTTTATTCACTTGCCAAGTGTGTTTTGGAAGTCTATTATTTTCCCTTTTCACCCACGTCCAATAACAAGCTTTTTTATATAAATATTTGACCATGATATAGTTAAGTCTTCTTTCAGTGGGACATTGTGTTATCACTGTGCTCTCTTTTACTGTAAAGAATTCTGTTTCCTTACATTTGGTGAGATAAATACAGCAGTGAGCTTTCTAAGAACATGAGAAAAGTTCTGCGAGGTTCCAGTCCCCACCAGCATCAATGATGTGTAAATTGCAAAGGCATTATGGCCTTTACTCCTGAAAATATCTCTGGAAAAAGTTAAAACATACTCAGTTGTTTCTTTCCATGAAGTAATCTCTAGATAGTTTCTGGGGCTGAATGTCTTTGTGAAAGGAATTAAAGTGATTTGTTGATGGTCTGTGGAGCTTTTGATACAGAGAGAGCTCTGAATCCTCTCTGTTTCCATCCAAAGTTCTTAAATGGTGGAGATGCATATAACTGTGTCTATGGCTGTCCACTGCTCAAAGAACTTTTCCTTATGGAGGTGACTGAGATCACACTGGCATGCCAGATGTTCTACTAGAGACCATGAGAAATCCCTGAGGACTCTATTGGACCAGCATCTGTGGGCTCCTCCCTCTGTGAGCTGAATGGGTGAACAGTTGAAGAAAGCAAAGCTGCTGTTGGATTGTTTACACAGGCAGGGGTAGGTAGCTCCTCCTCTGTGGTGAAGGATCTGGCCTGGTTGTGGTCCCAAGTGAGACAAAGATTAATATGACTTTACAAGGCACAAAATGATCCCCAATGTTTTCCTGGCTATGCATGGTTCTGGTCACTCCATTTGGACAGATACATTAAAGCAGGAGAAGCTGCTGAGAAGGGTGATGGTAAGAAGGAACATCTGGCTTATTAGAGAGGAGTAAAAGAGCTTGGCTTCACCAGTCTCACAAATAGCTGAGAAAAGGTGTATTACTAGTTGCAGATAAATGAAAAGTAAATTCCAGGTTGGAAAGCATCTATGTAAGTGAAAAGATAGTGAGCACAATCAGAAGTCAGTAGAAGAGAACCATTATTGTTTTCATGTAAGAAATTAAAAGGTTTGCTGCTTGTAGACAACAGGTCTTCTGGCATTGCCCTGGCTCTCACAGCAGTGCCTGCAGGCTCTCAAAGCCTGACTGATTTTAAAATGATGTTTCACCAGTTTTTGAAAAGGATTAGATTATATGGTACCAGTGAGCTGGGACATACTTTCTATTTGTGTGCAGAATAAGATGGACTTTTTCAGAGCATCTCCTCTCAATTGTAAATCAAAAAAACGTATTCAGATTTACCATATTTATTGGCCTTTTAGCTACAATTTGAACATCAATTATTGCAAACCCACCCTTTTCCTGTGTGGTAAAAGTACATAGAATCCCATGCTTGCTTTTAATGGTGGTTAAAGAATAGAAATACTTGGAAGAGAGGGAAGCATCTGAATATGGTCATGTTCCTTTCTCTCTGCCTTTTCTGTCAACTGAACTTAAAATAGAAATGTAGCTAATAGCTTTGCCAGTGAGCATCACTCAAAAGGGGGGAAAACTTCATTCACTGACTAACGTAGGTATCTCAATGAATGAATGCTAAATGTCTGACAACGTGCTCCCAACTAAAGTATATATTTTAAGGCATTTTCAGGGTTTTTAGTATTCCTTATGGAGTTGTGGAAGAGCTGCCACATTATATGAATGATGTGCAACAGAACTAACAGGTAGACTGTGAACCCAAATTTTCCTCAGACTCTTTCCAGCATGACAGAACATCCAGGGAAGAATTTCCACAATTCTGCGCTTGATTTAGTGCCTGAAGATATGAGAGGAAATGGGAAGCAGATTTGATCTTTGTTTCTTTTTCTTGGCAATTTTAATTCATGAAAACACACTCTGTGCCCCCTAATCCAAGTCTTCCTCTGCTGATCTCACTCTCTTCTCTACAGTTGTTAGAACAATGGGCTATTACAATTGTCTTAGACTGAGGAGGAGTTGCTGTGTTAGCTGAAAACTTGGCACCACATCTTCTATTCAGAATGCTGCATGCTGGTGGTGTCTGTTCAGATAACCTCTAGCTACAGTTGAGTAATACCACAAATGGGGAAAACCCCAGAGAAATAGGAAAATCCCTAACTGTTTGTGCATTGTGTAAGTATATTTTGCTTAGGCTCTTTGCCAAAGGAGATATAAATCAAAGATTCTCCCTCTATAGGAGTAAAATGTGCTATCATGTTCAGGATCTTATTTTTGCATAAAAGATGCCCTTGGCATTTGTGAAAGGGGAAGAAAATTTCCATTCAGGTTTTGGTGTGTTATGTTTTTTCTATTGAACTCATCACTGAAAATTCCTGAAAAAAAATAGATATAGAAAGTGGGAGAGGAACTTGGTTAATTCATTTGAGTTATTCTTTCAGACAAATGGTCTCTTTGGACTGTTTTGCAAAATGATTGTAAGAGAAAATACCACCCCCACCCACTTGGTATTGTACAATAAAAAGAAACATTTCTTATAAAAATAAGAAATCGGGCTGTGACCAAATGTTGCTGTAACTGGCAAGTGTTTGTGCAAATATTTGATTTTTTATGTAAATGTCCCAAACAACCCCTCACCCAGAACACAACCAAGTGCCCAAGAATGACAAAACATCTCTATACTAGAACAAAAAGTCATAGAAGGACGTTTCTTTCTTTCCTGTGAAAAAGACAAGAAAATAAATGTAAGTGTTCAGATTACAGGATTCCTTCATGCAATAATGAAAACCAGTAACTAATGATGATAGACTAAAAGGTATAAGAGGATTTCTTTATCATACCACAACCCACAGAAGGGATGTTTTGGTTTTCCCCTTGCAATATATGTAATCTAATTATTTTACATTCAGTTTTCATTTTTCAGGTGTCACAACAGGGGGATGACCTTCTCTAATAAAAAAGCTGAATCCTCTGATTTTTGTGAGATTCTTTTGTTGTTTAATTCAGTGTGATCTTGATTTTTTTTAATGTATTTTTTGCACTAAGGTTGTAACCAGAAGGAAGGGTTAGAGAAGTTAAAGATGCTGTTCTAAGAAATTTTGACTGGCGCTTGGGAACTCTGTCAAGCCACCTAACCAAAATATTTTCAACAGTCTGGCTGCAAAATGGGAAGTTAAAAATATGGAAGTAATTTGCTGAATGATCAGCCTCATGAGAGATTAATTTCTTCCAGTAAGTAATGACTGAGAAGTTGATGCAGCAAATAGGTTTTCTCAACAAAAAAAGTGAGCTTCCTAACTCACTCACTTGATTTTTCATATTCACTTTGTGTATTTGGCTATTCCTCTTCCTAGGGCCATAGACAACCTCAAGTAAAGTGACTCAATTCAAGTTTTCTTGAAGCACAGTTCTACATGATTTAATAGGAAATAATTCAAAATTAGGACTTTGAAACAGCAGTTAAAAGTCTGATAATTTTATATGATCTGGCTTGCTCCGCTTCTATTGGCTTAGTGTCACACTAAATAGCTCAGGAAAATATTTTACTTTGTCTTCTTTTTATTGATGAATGTGCATTATGCATGGGAGCATCACCAAACTACCAATGAAGCTTAATTTGCAGGGAAGGGGACAGAAATAATTAATAAATAACAAGTATTTCTATGATACAGCAGAAATTAGGTCTTATCAGTTACGGTTTTCAGTTTTTCATGGGGATTTGAGGAAATTATAAAGCCATTGAAACAGAAGTATCCCAGTTTTAGAACAGTTAAGTAAAGAAGTTTGGTATACTTTATAGAATTATGGTTTAGGCTGGAAGGGAATTTTAAAGGTCACCTAGTCCCCTGCAGTGAGCAGGATAGCTCCAGGATCAGGGTGCTCAGAGCCCCATCCAACCTGGCCTTGAATGTTTCCACCACCCTCACTGTAAAGTATTTTCTTACTTACATCTGATCTAAATCTACTCTCTTTTAACTTAAAACCATTGCCCCTTGTCTGGTTGCAACTGGCGCTAATTTGAGTGTCAATGTGTTATGCTGTAGAAGCAGCCTAAACAATCTCTTTAACAATGTCACAAATAATTTTTCTAATCTTCAATCTATGACAGTATACTACCACATCTGTCTTATTATATATAAACTGTGGTTTAAAATCCCACCTTTTCTGCTCTTGCACTTTTTTTGATAGTATGGTAACAAATTGCCAATAGTAAAAGATGACAACTTATGTCCAAACGTGATTGTTAAAAAATAGAATTGCCAAAAAAAAAAGAAAATGGGAACTGATACAGGTTAGACAGTGGTCACTCATTTTCTAAAGGCCTTCTTTAAGAAGGAGCTTATTTAGCTCAAATGAAAAGCTGTCATGAAGGACAGGACTTTTCAGGTACCCCAGGCAGCTGCCACAGGGGGTTAAACATGCTGCAATTTTTCACCTGCAGCAATAATATGGTTTTGCTCTACAGCTTTGTTTTTGAGGAGCACAGGGTTCCCTGTGGATGAAAGCCTCCTGGAAAACCAAGCAATAGTTATTTTATGATGTGCTAATGCTTGCACAGGCTGTAGCCTCTGTGTTTCAATTCAAGAACTTCTACGTGTCCACCAGAAGTGTTTTTCTGGCTCTAAAACTCACAGACTGTTGGTTTGTTGACAAGATCCTAAAATGTTTTAAAAGGACTGAGAACTGCCTTCCTGTTTGAGAGCAGAGAAGACAAGGCGGTGCCTGCTAGTTTTGTGGGTGTGATAAAAGTATCTCTGTCAGCAGGACACTGCTTTTAAAGGAAAGAAAATGGGAACATATATTCTGTATGCAAAAGAATCCTGGTATAAGGGCTATGCCAGAAACTTGAATTGCAGAACAGCAGTAAACAGTATTTTCTGGCTAAGGAATAGCCTTTCTTTACAATGTCATGCATAGCAGTCAAAGTAAAATTTGTTATTTCTGTACTCTACAAAATTTTAGTGTGTGGTTAAATGTTTATTTTACTGGGAAAATGGATGTAGTCTGTCTGAAAGATAGCTGGAAGCTTGTTAAAATTTCAATGCCAGGTTCACTTTGCCTCTTACAAAGACACTTTCCCTTGAACACAATTAGTACTGGGGCTCAGCAATTTAATTTTCAGTCTTCCAAGCCAGATGTCAGAAATAAAACGTCTTTCTAGACTTCATTTGCTATTGCCATAATGCTTCCTTTCTAGTGGGATCTTCTAAAAATCATATAATATTCTGTAATGTTCTAGATATCTTCAATTATAAAATCATTGGGTTTCTTTGCCCTAGTGTGAACAAATCCATTGCAGAGATTAATGAAGTAATGCATAAACTCTTGGTCAGTAGGAATGGCAGTACCTGATAAAATCATATCTTTATTTGATGGAACTCTTATACTTGTTAGAACAATTATACACTTCAGTAGAAATACATGAAAATGAGGATAATGCTGATCTTGTGTCCCCATATGTATCAGGCTGTCATATGCAGCACTGATGTGCTTTTTCTTCACTTTGTTGGAAAATCTCTTTTATTTAATTTGAAAATTATTTCTGCTGTGGACTATGAATATGTTTACCTGTTTAAGTATGTTCACTTGTGTACAATGATTGAGCAATATTTATTTTTAATATTACCTCAGCTCTTAAAATATTTTGTTTCCGTTTGCAGGGGATTCACTGTCAAAGCAAACCTTCTGGTGAGTATACATCATTCATATTTTTACTGTGTTTGTTTTTAAAGATAATTTATTAAAGATATTAAATCCACTATCCTAGTGACATCTGATCACTGTCATGACAGGGTATTTACCACCAGTTCTTTTGTAAAAAACATTGGAAATTGGTAGGTTTTGATAAATATTAGGTTAATGATGACAATTGCTTCATAACTTTCCTTACCATAATGAAGAAGTTTGCTAAGTAATTTTATCTGTTTTTATTGCTTCTACTCATTACTAATATTACCTATAGTAATAATACGGGGGCTTGAATTACTTGAACTCGGAAGCCTTCATCAGTCACTCCTCCAGTACACACATCCTGTGCAGGGAAGTATGAGGCAGCTGCCTCACAAACTGTCCTGCCTGAGAGGACAGTCACAGTCCCCACTCAGAGGCAGTCACAGTCCCCACTCAGAGGCAGTCACAGTCCTGCCTCAGAGGACAGTCACAGTCCTGCCTGAGAGGACAGTCACAGTCCTGCCTGAGAGGACAGTCACAGTCCCCACTCAGAGGCAGTCACAGTCCCCACTCAGAGACAGTCACAGTCCCCACTCAGAGACAGTCACAGTCCCCACTCAGAGGCAGTCACAGTCCCCACTCAGAGGCAGTCACAGTCCCCACTCAGAGGCAGTCACAGTCCCCACTCAGAGGCAGTTACAGTCCCCACTCAGAGGACTGTCCCAGCTGGAGGCTCAGCTCTGAGTACTGCTGGTCTCCACAGTGCCTTTCCTGAATCCACGTGGCTGTGACTACGTAGAGAGGGAGAACATGCTTCTGAGGTGCTGATGCTATGGCATGGGGCATAAGCTGAATGTCAGCAGGCATGAGTCCTTACTCAGAATGCATGGCATTCATGGGATTGTGTTGAGATGGAGAGAAAGAATATGTGTTTGGAAGGGATGCAGTTAAAAGTCTCACTAGAAAAAAATATCTCTAGTCTTCTGCTGGTCAGCAGAGTGAAACTTTGGTGGCTGTTTCAAGGGTTGTGAATGAATCTTGTTAGGATTAGGCAGCTGAGCTGGTAGTTGCACAAACTATGTGGAAGGTAGAAGAAGAAACAGGGGTGTTGACCCTTGCTCTGCTAGCTGAAGCATGCCTTTATGTCCTTGAGCAGTGCAGAATGAGAAAATCAAGCCTTTCAACCTGATCTCAAAGGGAAGAATACCTGTAATTCTGTTGGTTATGAGTTAAAATCTCTGCTGAGTATTACACAAATGCAGATTTAGATAGTGGAGACCCACAGGTACCATGAGGTGGTGATTCATTCCATCCTTTTTAGGACAAGGGGATTTAAATGTTGGGAGAGAGGCAAGAGGGGCTGTCACTCTGTTGACTGCCAGAGTTGCTCTGATCAGAGACACAGCCTGGATGAGGTCAGAAGGGACCTCTGGGAGTCATCTGCTCCAACCCCTGATGCAGGAACATGCAGATGATGCATGCCAGATAAGCTAGATGTTTCATTCTTAAGATCCATATATTTGAATATGATATACATGAAGCTGGTTGTAGGTTTTTCAGTGCTGTCTGAAAAAAACTTATCAGCTATCTTTAAAGCAAGTAACATGTAGGATTACTTACATCAGCCTTATGGGGTGATGAAAATGCATTTTTTGTCTTCATCCTAATTTACTTGTGCAACAGTGGGTGTATACTCCTTTGCATACTTTGTTTTCTATATTATTATTTTAATTATTTGTTATTTGAGGAAAAATTACCATAAAAGACCTTCACTCTATGTAGAGGAGCTTTGCAGTAGTCATTTCTTTTAGCTGCAACAAAAATATATTTCCTAAAATTTGCAACCACCTCCTCAGTAGTATTTGGCAGTGTGGCTTTGACTCTGCCTTTTTCCTCCTGGTCTTCTAGACTGTTAGGTAGTACATAAGAACTACTGTAGTATTTGAAATTCACTGTAATATATCCATACATTGATATTAAAGTATCGATGATTTAAAAAATTACACTTTCAGAAAATGTATTTGGCACAGTATATCACCATGTTGTTCAATATCCTTGAAAGTCTGAAATGTTTTCTGAACACACAACCATGAAACCCTCTTAATTTACTGTGTATTGCAATCTATTATGAAAGAGAGGCCGTCAATCTAAAATTCAATCAATTTCATAATTGCTGTAAGTACTTTCAAGTAGTGAATTTTGGTACTTATTAACTGAAGTGCACCATGTGGTTGTTGTAGGAGAGCATATCTACTTTGTTGATGAATTTTGTTGAATCATCCAATGAACAGTTGCAGCAGATACTGTGGTAAAGCATATGCAAATAGGTCTGAAATACTACTGTAATTTATCCTCATTGAATGATGTACGGTGAAGCAATTCTTGTGTGCTTTAGAGATGCTCACAGATTTAGCACTGTCAGTACCCTCAAGTAGTTCAGATTCTTACAATGCTTGTAGGGAATACATATCAGATAAAAAACCAGTTAGGATTTTCTACTGGGTGTTGTCCCAGTCTTGTTATTAATAGGTTTTCTCTGCCCCCCCCCCCCTTTTTTTTTTATGCTCTTCTCCAATTTCATTTTCTTACCTGAGGCTTCAAATTATCCTTCTATTCATTTCTATTGCTTATTCATTGCTCAGCTCTGACTTCTATTATCCAACTGTATGTAAGGTGTGATTTGCTGTCGTGACAGTTCTAGGTTGATTGCTGTATCATCAGATTAAAAATATTATCTGCTGTGGTTCAGCTGATGGCAAAAGTACAAGGAAATGTCTACATGCTGAATAATAAGCCTTAGTTTCTTTATGCCTGGGCTTATATGTGCCCATAATTAAGGAGCCTTTTATTAAAGCAACAATCCCTCTCTCATGTAGGGCTAATTACAGCTATTATTCATAAACACAAAATTTAGGCAAGATTTACTCAACAGATGGTTTGTGTAGCAAGATGTATCTTTATGTCTTCTGGGGTGTAGATAAAACTACTTGTGTGAAAAGGAAAATGGGGTGTGTTCCAGAACAAAATATCTTAAGGAGGGATTAAAAGATGATAAACTAGGAATTTACTGAAGAATTAGTCAGAAATGAGTCTCAGACTGTGATAATTTATACAATGAAAATTATTTTGTCAGGTTGTCCTTGTATCATATATTTACTGTAATCCAATGCTAGTATCCTCGTGCATGATATGATCCATTTAAATTATTATTAATGAGTTTTGCAGCATGTTTTGCAATTCTCAAAATCTATCATAAAATTAATGGAAAAAAATCCAAAGTGGAAGAGTAATTTCATTTTACTCAGTGCATTACATGTTTGTTCTCAATTTGAAAGCAGAAATTGTGGTCAATGGGAAGAGTCCCTGCTGACAGGAAAGCAGAGTGTGCATCTGTCTGATGCCGGTCCAGTGGCAGTAATACGCTCAGGTTGACTTAGAATTCTCATGAGATAGTTCCAATCCTGTGACATCTGATAATATCATACTTCAGGCTGTAATAGCTATGGAGAAAATTTAACTAAGTCATGACAGTTTCCCCCCCAAAATATATGGTAAAATAATATGTCAATACACCCAAACAGAATGTTTTGTAAAGAACTGCCCACTTTGAATATCTACCTATGTATGTATGTATGTATGTATGTATGTATGTATGTATGTATGTATGTATGTATCTATCTATCTATCTATCTATCTATCTATCTATCTATCTATCTATCTATCTATCCTATCTATCTATCTATGTCTACATACATTGCCCTCCCCTTAATTAATTTCTATGCAGACATGGAAATGGGTGAGGTTATAAGCCTGGATCAAGAAATTTACACCAATAACCAAAACTTAAGCAGAACCTGTTAATTCCAGATACCATTTGGTTTCCGCAACTGCATCTCATGATGTAGTCAGGAAAATATCTTTTTGAGCAAAGAGACAGAGCTCAAACTAATTACCACTTACTACATTATTAGTAATTGTTATCAAATAGTTCTGCAATATGATAAACTCCCAGTTAGTTGTGGGTGGATTAATTAAGTGTTGTACAATAACTTTCCATCCCAAGATACCGTCAGGATTATTATACCACCCATTCTTGGAATATGGAATACAGTGTTCATATCCAGCTGCTGTGCAATGTAGTTCTGAGGGCTGTCTCTGTGGAAATATTTATAAATTCTTCAAAAGTCAACATACTCCAACTGCTCTTAAAGCCTTACGTGTATATTTTGAGTGATCTGTGTTTTTTCATTGGTTTGCATAAATTGTCTTCTCTATCTGCTAGTATTTCTTTGGATAATTCAGAGTTGACTACTGCCAGTTGAGGTAAAGTGTCCTTGTTTTCTCATGCTTTTCCACTTGGTTCATATCAGCATATCCTGTTGCCTCTAAAATATGCTCAGCGACACAAAACCAGGTTAACGGAGTGGAGATCTGGATGTGAAGTGTTTGCCTCTTCTGACTGTGTGTGATATGTATCACAGAGAACTTCTTTCTCCTGATACCAGGTGTGAGGGCACTTAAGACCTAATAGATTTAAGCAAAGGTGCCACATTCATGTCAGCTCGACTTCACATCCTGCAGTATCAGCATCTGATCTTTGGTAACGGGCTTCAGCTGCAGCTGGACACTGGGAAAACGAGGATCTCATAAGACAGGAAGAAGTCCTGTTCAGGTCAATACACTTCCAGTCTTTGAATTTAGAGCACTTTTCTTCACTGGAGGGGTTGGAAGGATAAGTAAGCTTCTTCACACCTTCTGCACACCCTACCCTTCCTCTGTGAGAACTGTGGATGTGTCTTCCATGTGAGTCAATGAGCATCCACACTTGACAACAGTTCTTGGCTTGACATTGAGGGACACACCCTTTCCTGATGATTCCATTAAGAGTGCTATCCTAAATTTTATGGCAAGCACAGCGTTGTGGAGCTGCTGCTTCATACTTTCATACTCTTTGCCATACTTGTTGAACTCCTTGGAGCATTTTGAACAGCTGAATTATATGAATTTTTTTTTTTTTCTTCTAGTCTCTCACCAGGAGAAGGACAATGGTCAACAAAATACTTTTTTTTACTTGGGTGGTTTTTAACTTTCATGCTATGTATGGAAGGGAGAAGGCTAAGAAATATTTCAAATAAACAGTAGTTATATAGTTACAGCTAAAAAGAGCTGTGCCGCATTGTATACCACAGAGCCAAGGGACAAAACCTAATTCATAGGATATTTGTTCTGCTAGTTTCTTGAATTACTAGTTTTTGGGACTACAAACAATGGATTTGAAGTAGAGAAGCCCAAGGAATGCATTGGGGATTAAATCCACTGTACCAATATAAATTCAGAAATAAATAAATAACTGATTTCTGTGTAGGACAGACTGAGAAGTAGAAAGATATGAAATATGCTAAATGATGAGGTTTGGCGCCTTAAGACTGTTTTTTCCTTTATACTAGCCTACAGGCGAAATAGAAGCAGACATAGTAGCTGTGTTCTGTTCCTACTGATTACTGTGTTCTGTGCCTTCAAGAAGGTCTCGATATTTATTCTGCTCTTGTTCTGGTCTAAAGCAGAAGCAAAGCCTGTAGGTGTAAGGTACTCTTCCAGTAGGAATGCAATGGTGCCCTCTTGTGTGAAAGTGAAATTTTAACAGCAGTGGAGACTGCCAGAAAGTCCTAAAATTAAAGTCCTAAAAATAAAGTACATGTGAGTACTTTGAGAGTGCTCACAATATGCAGGTAATGGTTTTGAAAAAACTTTATATAAACTATTATTTCAGCCGTGATCTAGCAGACCTAACTAATTAAAAACAGTATTAGTCTACATGTTTTCTGCAAACTTAATTGTTAGAAGTGTCATTGCTTGCTCTTGTGGGTTAACATTTCCCTAAGCCTAGAAATTTATTCCAACCCCCTACATTGCTAGTGAAGCCAACTAGCTATGTTGGCTGTGTGAAAGTCTTAGGCAAAGTACTGGCTTTGCTGGTGAGTGGTGACTTTCTTACTGATTTCAAGAGAGCTGGAACTTCCCCTGTAGTGCTTGCTCTCCTCCAGACATCCTGTGTGCAATGTATTTTCTCTGTCCTTGTGTTTGCATTTGCAGGTGGCATTTTTAACAGCTTCTGCCATGATGCTCCTGCATCTTTATCTTCTATGGTACTGAAAAGCATGAAGGTCTCGACAGTGATGAAATGTGGCCAAGGAAGCCCTTGCTCTCTTCATTTAAACATTAAAGGAACACTGAGTCTGGATGGTAGGAATCAGCTTTTCTACCAAGCCCTTCTGTTCGCTTTTTGTTTATGGCCATTCAGCTGAAATTTGTTCTTTATTGTGTTTTCTGGGGCCAAACTGGTTGGGTTGTTTTTTTTTTTTTCATGCAATGTTTTCAGAAAAACATATTTGTGAAAGCATTTTACTACAAAACAGGATGAAGTTGTGACCCTTCTCAAGTGAATGAGAACTGAGATAATGAATTGTGCCCTCCAACATAACACGTCCTCTGCCAGTGCCCCAAGCACATAGCTGCCCTTTCCTTTCTTGCTCTGACATCCATGCAGACACACACTAATTCTGTCTGCTCTGATAATCTGGACATGAGTGATTGCCCCTACAGAAGGAGAAACAGTTGGAGTTGCAGTTCTGCACTAAAATAAAATAAAGTACATGAACGTCCTGTGCATAGTCTATTTTTACTAACACCTTGCCATTCATGTGCTTCATAATGTTACCATTTAGATATTTCCTAGTTGCTTCACTCAGAGTTAATAAGTTTATTTTTAAAGTTTGCATTTAAAGCTTCATTTATAGCAATCTGTATTAAATCCTTGTTCCTACTCTCATGTGTGAGTTATATATAATGTCCCCTTTTTAGCAGAGATAAAATACATGTGCTTTTCAATAAGAAGGAAAGCTTATGATATGGTGTATTTACATTTTTGTTCTTAACGATGCTTAAATTTATTTTTTGCAATCTGTTCCTAACTCATTTCAGAGAATGTCCGTGGGCTGGAAATATGTTCTTTTTCACTGGGCACACAGCAATCTCAGTGCACAAATGTGAGATTCACTAGGAAAAAAAGCAAGATGCTTAATGGAAAGAAGGTAAACTCCTTTTTGTGCAGGAGTAATTTTTAATTTCAATGCTTAAAAGCCTTTGGAAAAAATATTTTTTATGTCTCTGTTATTTTCTTCTTATTGACTTTGTGGAAAACTACAATGAAACATATACTTCAGCATAGCCAAATGAAACTCCACAACAAAATGCCCTTTTACAATATATAAATTCAATTTCCCACCATTTTTGTACTTCCACTTACTTTTTGACAAGGGAACTGTCTCTGCAGAGCCTAATTTTCATATCAGTCTTTCTAGCTTTCTTTTTGTGCCCTTTAAATTGTGTGGAAGCTTTTCTGACTCCAGAGTCTAGGAAGAACAATGCTACAGAGATTTTAAGTGCATATTACTTCAGTCAAACCATGTCAATGGAGTTTACACTCTAGAAGAGACAGGTGCCTAAGCACTTGTGCTCATCTATCCTAAGCCCTTGTAAGGGGCAGTATTTGTTAAGGGGGAGTATTTTTTATTAAAATTTGCAACTGGGAAAAAAAAAGAACCACCCTTGACCAACTGTTTGAAAGGCATGAATTTTTGCAGTTACTGGTGGATAATGGTTACTAATCCTATACCCACTGTGCTGCTTCCTGTGCTTTGTACACGTTACACTGATTGCACGTGTGGAACAAAGCTCTCCCAAACTGCAATTGCACTTGGTGTGTCACTTGATGATGGAACATCCATCCCTGTGCGCAACGCAGGGCCACCAGTCAGCAACCAGTAGCTTTTAGAGTAAGGCAAGTTTATAGGCAAGAATCAACAGACATATTTAATGAAAATTTCCTACTTTCAATTCAGTGACTAAAATAAGACATCTTTTACCCTCCAAATGCCTTTTACCAAATAGGAGAGTACCCAACATGAAAACCTACATGGAATTTAATAGTTAACTGATAGCAGGGAGGCAACCTGCTATAACTGGACCTCAACTTTTGTTTCTAAAATTACTTTCTGTCCCATAAACTGTCATTGTAATTAAAATTTTTTCTGAAGTTGCCATTAAATATTTAAACAGATTTTCTTCTTCCATTCTGCAAAAGTTTGTGCTTGTAAAATGCCTATAGACTGGGAGTTTTGAGGTTTTTATGCCTTTAAGATTATTTTTATCTTGTAGATATTTGGAAGTCTAAAAGTGAAGGTGATAGCAACATTCTGAATTAGAAATAATGATACTCTTTGAAATCCTTTTATTAAGTTGTATCTGCTTCTTTTACATTCTCAATGCTACCTTATTGACCGCTTAATGCTGCTTTTAAATATAAATGTACCTGAACAAAGAATATTTCTTTCTTAAATATCTTAAAGGTTTTTCTGTGTCTGGAGTCATGTGTGAACTCAATTTTGTAAATGTTTTAAACAGGTACAGGTACAATTCAATTGCATTGAAGTCAATGTAGCACAACACATCTACGTGACCATGAAAACTGTACCACATTACTGTGAAGTCAAGCTGAGTCAGCAGTACTATGTTGAAGGTAGGAAAACATCTTAAATCAGATGATTTTCAAGAAATAGCTTGTAAAATAAAAACAAACAAAGAAAGAAAACAAAACAAACCCTCAAAGGCAAAAGCACATCCAAATGAGGTTCTGGGATACACTGACCTAACTGGAGGCAGATCACATATGGCAGGACCATCTTAGTTTACGTTTCAGTGATTTTTTTTTTGTTAGCAAGTAAAGGTCTTGACTTGCTATAAAACCCAGAGTTTATATCTAAAAGTATAATAGTATAATTTATAAAAAATATAAAAGTATAATAGTATAATTTACACTATGCATTTGTCCCAGTTGCCTTTCTTGTGATTGGCATGTGCTCTTTCTCTGCCTGCAGGTTCAGCCCTGCCTGCTCTCTGTGCCTCAGATGGAGCTGCTCTGCATGGGTGGCCCAGGGGTGGCTTCAGAAGCTGAGCAAAGATTAATAAGAGAGTCCATAGAAATTTATTTTTACTTTCATTAACTAGCTGTTCTATATAGCCTGTTTACAGGTAACTGGAAAAGATTAGGTAGCATTTTCTCATGTTTTTGGAGTGAAGTTCCTACAAATTTTTTACACATTATGCCATATGCATATGAAAATAGATTCAGCACCATACAAAATTTTGTGCATAAAAAATAGATTCAGCACCATGGTCCAACAAAGATACAGTACAGCCAGGGAAGGAAAAAGCAATAAATGACATAAGACCCGTTGTTCAATCCCATGTCTGGGATTGTCCTGCCTTCCCATCTCCAGAGCTCATGGACGTGTGGTTCTTGTCCTTGCCCCTTGGTAAAGTGTCATCCATGATATATGGTTTGACACTGGTACAAGTAAGGCCTTTTCATGCTTAAAAAGCCTTTAATTTTCTTAAAAATCCTGATTCACTATTGAAATATATAAGTACTTATGAACAAAGAGGGAAGGAAACAAGGTTTTATGAGGCCCAGTTTTAAGACGCATTACCAGGGTGAGTGAACAAATGAAAATAGGGAATATTTCATGGTGGAAAAGAGCTCAGTGGGGAAATTAGAGTAAAGTGCTGCTCCTATACTGTGTTATGCAAGGTGGGGTGAAAGCAACACATGAAAAATTGTTTTAATGTTTTTAAGAGTTAAGTTTTAGAGATAAAAATACCAGATGTTCTGAAAGTGTTGCCTGGGTTCTAATTCTGGAAAGCTCCCTAGGAGCTAGATAGGGTTATTTTTTCTAAGGCTGGAGTCAGAATAGCAAAAAATACAGAGTTATTGATAACAGAGAAATGAGCCTGATAAAGAATTGTAGGGTTTTTTTGAGGAAAAAGTAGCCAAAATTAATATTGTTGCTCAAATTATTGTTAGGTACTAGGTAAAGAAGTGTGGTGTGAAACCTCAACTGCAGCCTTAACTGCTGATGAGGTTTCCCAGTAGAGCCCCCAGACTGGGGAGATAGTTCTTTAAGCCATATTGTGATATAATCTCTGTGTGTGGGAACAGTGCTTCTTTTTTTTTGACATTTATCTAAAAGTGTATGTATATCTGCCTTTAAAAAGAGGGATGAGAGAGGTTTCCTGTTGGGAATCTATTGGATAGTTTGGCAGTTTGTTTACACAGTTATATAAATAAAGCAGCACTGAGACAAACTGTGTCTTCTACTTTGCAGATTGCAGAAACAGTGATGTGGGAAAATATATTCCAGCTTGTTCAGGTGAGCTGATCTTCTATACAACTTAGAGCTGCGAGATATTTCTGGTGACCTATATACAATGACATGTTTTCATACTTAAATGAGCAGGCAGAAAAATCTATGATTTCCAACTACCACAACTTACAACTACCATGTAGTTGATAGGTAATGTTCTGGAAATGTATGTCTATGTATGTCTATTGAAATGGCAAATGGTAATGTTCTGGAAATATATTGCTATTGAAAATGCTACCTGGGAAGTAAAAGACTATCATCTGTTTGATTTCTAAACTTTTGGAAATAGATTTTTGTTCTTTAAATGCACTTTGGATTGCTGGTTTTATGTTTTGTCTATAGACAGACCTCATAAATATATTGAATTTAATGTGTCAAACTGCTATACTGCTTTTGGCATACCTGTGAATGTATGTATAAAAAAATATCCTCCCACATACTACATTTGTCTAACATAGTTGAGCAAATTCTCAAAGTGTGAAAATTACAATCTTGGAATCATCAGCCTTTACAGTAGTATTATTGTGTATATTTCAAATATTTGTACATAAACTACATAAGATTTCAAGTTGAGGTAATATTGGTAAGGTGTCTTGGCCTCTCAGTATTACAAGTGCTAAGCTAAATAATGTTGAATGAAAATTATATCTCATACAAAAGAACATGAGGACTATCAGGGTATAAAAGTAATAATAATTTCAAACATTCTAGGAAACAGATGTAATAATTTCATTATTTTGATTTTATTTTTTTTCAGCTGGCAAATTAGATTATAATTTAGACAGGGCAAGGAAAATTGTAACAGTGAATGTATCCAACTTTCCCCGAGATCAAGATTATTACATTCGCCTGTGCCACAAATGGTTTACCTGTGAAGATGTTGGGGCATTTGCTGTAGTGAGTTAAACTCGTGATTTGGGGAACTGGTGGGGGGTGCCTTGCAGGTGGCAATGCTCATTAAGATTATAGCTATAGGAAATGCCATCTATGTCTATATCTGTATCATCTACATCACCTATATCATCTATATCTGTATCTGTATCTGTATCTATCTATATCTGTACCATCTATATCCAGATCTATCATTTAGCTTTCTTAAAAGTCATTTACTGTCCTGTATTTATGAACGTCTTTTTCATTTCAGATAAAAGGAAAGGAATCTTTTAAATCCGTTTCTCTGAAATATTCTCAGCTACTCCCTTGTCTTTGCATTGAGGTAATACAATCTGGAATTTGGTATAAATTTGTGTTTCTGATTAAAGAAATTTTATCAGGCATTTGTACTAGGAAAGGAGGAAAAACCTGAAGAAAAAGGTTCTACATCCAAGTTTTTGACTAAGGCTTTTTTTGACTGTAGGATTATGTAAATGTAAGGATTTTTTAGGAAATGCTAATTAAAACATGGCAATCAGAAAAGAGGATAAATTTTAAAATAATTTATGGAATGTGTTGTGTAATATTATTTTGACTGATTTTTTATAAACAATGAAAAGACAGAAGACTTAATCTGACTGATTGTCAGCAGCATTTGATATATCATTGAATGAGAAACTAAAACAGGAATTGAGGAAACGGAAAGTGAGAAGAAGTTTTGAGTGGTAGATAGTACCTGGCTGCAGGGCTAACTCAGCAACTTCTGTTGGAGTTGGGCCTGTGCTATTAGGGAGGTTATGTAAGGACAACACTTAGAACCATTCTCATGTAAATTCTCATCATTTTTTTGTCATCAATGATATGGGCACAAAAGGCAGGAATGTGTAATGGGATTTGCTGAAACACAGTTGGGATGTGTAATCAAAATGGAAGGGGGTCAGATCATTGGAAGAGACTAGAGATCTTCATATGTGACATAATTGAAGGATGGTGAAGTGTAAAGTATGAAGTGCAAGTTCATGCACTTGCTCTAATATAAAGAATTCTTGCTGTAAGATGCAAATCCTCATTTAGAAATAACAGTGGAAGAGAAAAGATCTGGGTGAAATAGTTGATCACAGAGTGATTAACTAGCTTGCTTCCATGATTTAAACATGGAAAAAAGTCTAGTGAGTTAGATTATTCCAAGCTAACAGGAAAGTATGGGCAAAGCCTTCTTTGAAATACTGTAAGGAATTCTTGTATCCATATTCAAGAAAGATTAATTCAAAAGGAAGATGTACATAAAAAATCTGTAATGGTTGGAGAATGAAGAGACTGTTTTACAAAGGAGATTCAAATACCATGTTTCCATTAGCCTGGTAAAACACATGCAAAGAAAAAGTATGTTTGCTGTGTAAATGTAGACCAGAAGAGTCACTTATAAGAAAAAATAAGATAAGTTTTAAACAAAAGCCATTCTTGCAATGAGAATGAATATATTCAGGTTTGTTGCAGATTTCTTCTGATAACCTGAGAAATGGGATTTTCGAATGTCTTTTATACAAGGAATAAAAGGTCCCAAACAAATTTAAAACTATCTTGAAAACATAGAAAGATAGTATGTGAACCTAGTTTTCTTACTGAATTTTGGGGTTGAATTTACCTTGCACATTAGAATATCTAAATATAGATACCCAAATATAGATATCTACATATGAATTAGATGTCCAAACTCTTAAAGTCAATGGAGATCTAATTAATGAAGTCAGTTGCTCAACTGACCAAGGGTAGATGGCCCTTTTGAGATGTCCTGGACTGCATTGTAGATTCCACTGGCTGCACTGGCTGGGTCATTATATGGCTACTGTGATAGTAATCTGGGCACTTCAGTCACACTTAGATGTGTACATTGTGGGACCTAAAATCACATACCTAAATACACAAGCCGAACCACAAAATCTCTTCCAAACCTAGGGAATTTTTTCATTTTACTCTGAAAATATGAGGCCACTAGTAAAATATTATTCCTCTCAGTGTACACACAGAAAATTCTGCACTAGGATTGCTGAGCAAACAGAACTCCAAATAATAGAAACATTTGCACATGAATCTAAATAAGTAGGGTATAGCAGCAGCCACACATATATACTTGAAAACTGGGTTAAGTGCTAGTCTTCAGATTTTTAGAATGCATCCTTTAGCATTGCCCAAGCCAGGAGATCTTATATTATGATTACTGAATGTTTTGATACCCCTAGAAAGTAATGCCACTGTAAGAAACTTACTGAAAGTCAAACAGGAAGACTCTCTGAATGAAATTGGACTAAACATACAACTTAGCAATAGTAGGAATATAGTATTGGAAGGGATCACCTTAGCTCAATGCCCCTAATGATGAGCAATAAAATGAAAATATAATGCAAAACTTCTTTTAAAAAAATGACTTCCAAAGCTTTCTAACAAATATAGCATCCTTATCTTTGGTGGAAAAATTTTCTCCCACATTCTACCTGAAATGTTAAGAGCATGTCTGACAACCACTAATGTCCACTGTTTGGTTGTAGGGTTGGCTGGCACTTCCAGATGCAAGGAGGATACAACTTTGCCCCTTTGAAAACGGCAAGTACTGTGTGATTACTCTTTATACAAATAACCTTCAGCAGCTCCAGTAGTATGTCACAATTTAAATTAATCTACAGTGAAAATCATGCATTGCAAAACTTCAAGGAAATCATCATATTGGTTTGTTTTACTGTGGGTAGATAAAATAACCTACTTTCAGACCAAATAGTTCACCGAGTTTATGCCAACATACACACTAAGTGACTAAACCCACATTTTCTTAAGTGACACACAAACTGGCCAGAAGGAATAAAAGGTCAGCTTAGAAATGAGGTGAATGCTTGAAGAATTCAATTTGAAGAAGATGTCAAAACCCAACTTAACAGAGGGAGCAGGGAGTTGAAAAAGGTGATAGTTAACTATATATGTGCGTTCCATGCTTAAGGGGAAATTATTCGCACAAATATTCCAGCAATGTCAGAATTTGGTCTGAGATGACAGCTGAAAAAGAAGTTGTCTTATTTACACAGATATGAAAGTAAATGTTTTACCAGGCAAATAGAAAAAAGTGTGGCCTAAAAAGTGTTTTATTGTGTTAAGTCCAAGATTTTGGTTTAAAGCACATGTAGAAGTACCAGACTTAATAACTGTGGTGATTCTTGCCTGGACCTTTTGAATAATGTTTTCCCTCTCTCTTTGTGCACAGATACACAGGTGCTATGGGACAATATTGTTTATAACCCATCGACACAAACCCTTGCTTGGGAGCCAGCCTGCCCTGTCCTTGTCATGGTTAACCTTTGCAGGTTTACCAAGTCAAATGAGCATTGTGAAGATATAGAAAACTCTTTCAAAAATTCTCCTGAGCAAGTAAGAGCTATGTGGATTAATTCAAGCTGTGAGATTGATGGGCATCACTAAAGGCATAATGTGAAGAACTAGACTTTGGAATAAAAGCAGTTGCGAAATCCCCTCCTCTGA
Organism: Cettia cetti; assembly: GCA_013401135.1. Classification (NCBI taxonomy): domain Eukaryota; kingdom Metazoa; phylum Chordata; class Aves; order Passeriformes; family Sylviidae; genus Cettia; species Cettia cetti. Next base: position 104,522 of record VZUI01044942.1, read on the forward strand.
TACTTAAATCTATTCATAATCGGAGTCTGTTCTTGCACACTAATCACATGATTTATTCAAAATGGTCACTGACTCATTGTAAAGAAATAAAATGTAGAGACGACTGGGCAGCTAGTAATGTTTGCTAAATTCTTTGGGGTAACTAGGATCTGCTTTTTATTTATAATTCATGTCAGATTCCCTTCAAAGTAAGGGAGATACACATTGTGAGGACAACTCTTATCTGTAGATAGGCATAATAGGTTGGAGGGATTTCTCTCTGATGGTGCTGTCTTCTTTTTACTGTCACAAGAGTCTATTGTGATTAGATCAGATTTAGATATTTAACATTTAGATATTGAAAATGTAAATGAAGTGAAGCTAAATCTCTTTAAATATTTCTGGAGATATAATAGTACTTTGGTAGGGCACAATTTTGTAATTAAGATTCTTTCTCAAGTGCCTTTGTCGACCTGGTCCAATATCTTGAAATGGTGGGTGCTGAAATATTGTGTCCCTTAATTCTTCCAGCACTTATTTTCTCAAAATGAGAAGGGTTTTCAAATGTCTATGTTTTGAATAGCTTAACACTTCAATCTGAAATCTGATTATACTGAATGCTCTGGATTTTTGAGGTTCATTAGAATTTGTTTCATTGTGAAAAGTAAGTTTCAGGCTTGCCTGATTGTGGAGAGAAGACAGTAAACTCAAAGTAACAACAGAAAAGGCAAATAAAATCAAATACAAGATACGAATTTTGAAATTGTTGGATTAATGTTATTATTTTGATGACATGATTGGGAAGAGGGTGGGGGTGACTCAAGACTGTCTAATGCTTTTGCTATTAGAAACTCCTGGCCAAGCCTTTAGTGATTGTTCAGATTCATCATTTATGAGTTCCAACAAAACTTTGATCTTGAAAAAACAGATTAATTTAATTTTAGATGTGAGTGATCCCTGTGGGATTATTCATCTATTGGCAAAAACTACAACTCATTGCTTGCAGAAGAGAAAAAGAAAAAAAGAAAATAAGACTAAAACGAGATCTGGCTGGTAATGGTTGTATCTGTTACCAGAACAGAATCCAACTTTATTATGGAGTATGAGTTTTTCTATATTTACTCATTGCATTTAATGGCTGAGCATTAATATTAATCACAGAACCATAGAGTATTTTGAGCTAGAAGGGACCCAAAAGGATCATCAACATTCATGAATAGGATGATTTCCTTTTTTTTCCCTCATTAATTCTGGCAAGTTTGATACTGAATTTGGTCCATTTATTGTATTGTAACCCTGAAAACTATCTCTGTATTATGTTGGAAACTACTGCAGATTTCTCAGATAGCGCCAGCTGCCCTGTAAGTCTACACAAGGATTTTCCCTGCAAATCTACACACAACTCTAATACTATGCACACGTGCTGACATAGGCACAAAAGCTGCATCACTCCTCTTTACTGAGGCTGGGGCTTTCTCTGTCAATGACAACACTGTCTCCAGGTCTGAGTAGACTCCTACAGAACTATCTCCTGGGACACTGTCATTATGTTCTCAAAAGGAGTTACAGGAAGAAAGTGTTTGGCTGTGTATTGTTCTCAGGAACTTGAGCAACACACTTTATTTAAGTAGGATCTCTTATATGTGTAGCAATTGTTTATATAAGACAAGGCTTTTTCTGCTGAAGCCCCTGGTGGGTAAGCAGTTGTTAGTCAAGAAAACAACATTTTGTGGATTGCTTAAGTGTATTTCTAAAATTCAGCCTACTATTCACTGTTCTGAAATATGGGTATGGAAAATTGAAAGATTTCTCAACTGATGGTGGAATACTTTTGGATGTATGTTTAATTGTTCTGCTGAGTTGTTCGTGAATGGCAAATAAGGGGTTGAAACAAGATGACTGTGTAATTATAATTTTGCACAAGCCACCATGCAATCAATTAATTTAGCTCTAATGGGTCAGGCTGACCATAAAAAATGCTACATGTTGCAGATAAAAAGAAACAAACTATTTAGTAATCCAAAGCAGCAGTTGTTTCTAACCATTTTATGTGATTAACCTCCTGGGATGGTTATAAACTGAAAAAAACCAGCTTCCTTCTCAGTAATCAAACCATGAAAATTTTCAGTAGTTGATTTTGTGAAACTAGTTAATAAAAATAGCTAATGCTGAGTGCTCTGTCTTCCAGCAGGTTAAATATTCTCGTGTGGACACTCACCCAAGACTTTGCATGAAGGTAAAGGGATTTCTTTGTAAAACACATAACTGTCCTTCTTCTGTCTCTAAAAGAATTGAGCAGATGATATTCTTTATGATCAATATTTTGTTTCGTAGCTCTGGCAAATGGGAACAGAGAACGAAGGAAAAGTGAAAGATTAGATTAGATTAGATGGTGAATGTTTTGAAGTGCAACAGCAATGACAGATAGGACACAGGTCAGATTGTGCCCTTCATTTTTTCTGTTTAAGAAAACCAAGGAAAAAAAATTGGTTTTGGTCAATGCGAACTGAAGAATGTGTTAGATTTAACATATAAAGCTTTTCATAGTAAATATTTGAAAATAAAATGATCAATGCAGTACATTTAATGGAGAATCTCTTACTATTCTATTTGAGAAAAAAAATGCCAAATAAGGCTAATACAGACATGCTATTGTTTTAGAATACTTTTAAGTCAGTGGAACCAGATATTTCTGTAAAATATGTATGATTATAAATACCTGAAGAATTAGGGGATGTAATTTAAGTCAAAGATTGGCAGATATCATAAAGCAGGAAAGCTGTGAATTAATCTTCTGCAACTTTCTGGAATGCCCTGATCATCACTAGTTGAATACTTTGCCACAGATTGAAATAGAAAATTCATTTTTCCTAACAGATTTATCTGCTTTCAGTTTACAACCAAACGAGGATCTTGGATTAAATGTCCATTTGCTCATGGAGAATTTCCAGGTAAATACATATTTGCAAAATTGCATAACATTATAATGTGAAAAATATTTAAATCACTAGATATGAGCCATCTCTTTTAAATGAGAAGTGTTCACAACACTGTAAATTACAAAAACTAAGTCAAAGAGATTTGACAGCTTGTTACTTCTATGTATTCTCAGTAGATCTCGTGTTGATCAGTATAAAAAGTAACTTATAAGAATCAAAATAATTACTTGCATATGGTTTGATAGCACTTAAAAATACAACAAGCTTTTATTTTAAGCATAAATTTTAGAATATAATATATGGTCCTTGCACATCTAAAAGTAAGTCTTTTCCCCTAATATCAGCCTGGAAAATGAGGACTGCTGCAGCTGCAGAACAAATTCAAGTGTTTTTCACATCACAAACCAAGGCACAGTTCTCAGTGCTTGTGTGTAACAGGACGCAGATGGCTTCATGTGAATCTCTTGGGATGCACCATTCAGTCTCTGTGGTTTGTATATATTATTTCTTAAACATTGTAAGACTTTTAAGCATACCTAACTACATTCATTTATTATTCCATTTATTGTTCTGCAGCTTGAATCCATTAATAAACCATGTACATATTGGAATAATTACTGGAACATTTTAAAAGCATGTACTTCTGTATCTGATCTCACACTGAAACAAAAAATAAATAAAGGTCCTCAAGTCAAATGAGTCACATCAAAGGATATGACTATTGAGTGGAACCTTAATATTATTTTAATGTCATTTTTGTAGTGTGGGATTTGTATTATGTACATAGCAAATGTTATTGTTAATATTTCATACCGGCATCACTGATATTGCTGGCCTGGCAAATCACACACAGTGAAATGTAAGATTTGAGGCATCAATCCGTGATGAACTCTAAATGTCACAGCAGCCAATACAAACTTAACACGCAAAAAGGGTTAGTTTTCAGCCAAATTATCTTTTTCAGCCAGCTGACTGTGTGGCAACACAACTGCTTCTTCCAACAAAGTGGGGACAGAGTGGGAAAAGATTATGAGATTATTTCAGTTTCAGGCAGCAGCTAGTCATGAGAGCCTGATTCCTGTCTTGCAACTTAGTCTACATCCCACACATTTTCAGTGCAGCACTGTGGTTTGCCCTTTAACCCTGCCTGTCAGTTACCTTGTTGGCTATGATCTGCTAAGAGACACATTTGGAAAGGAAAGTCAAAGAGCAAAAGAGTGGCCACAGCATTGTTTTTCAAACAGAAGAATATTAGCAGGGTAGATCCTAGGACCACCATGCTGAAAGACATCCATTTTGTTCAGCAGCCAGCTCCTCAGTAGTCTCATGACCACTGCTAAATATGTGCTCCTGCTGTCTGCTTCACTGACCAGGTACATGAGATGGCATATGATGAATTTTGAGAAATTTGAGAAATCTAGATATTGTGATTTGAATTGTTACTCCTGATTGTTGACTTTGCTCCGCTGCAGGGAAGTGTGCTTTAGAACACACAAGCATAGCTCCTACATCTGTCCTCTCTCTAAGGTGTATTCCAGCTGTATTTAAGTGCCACTATGCAGGGACACAATGCAACTGTGCCTTTTTCAGCTACTTGGGATTCTTCTAGTGAGAAGGGTGCACATACCAGGGCTTAGGTGATCACCAGGCAGTTATGAACAAGGATTTCTTAAACATAATGGGCTGGACACTGAATGCTGAATTTGTTTTCTAATGAATCAGTTTAGATTGTTATTACATCTCTGGAGCTGAATGTAACAGAATAGCTGTTAAAAATACAGTTGTCCAACTTATCTCAATCTGAGGACATGCATAAGTGGAAGATGATAACTTGCTCTTCTAGGAGATCCCAGAGCTGAATAATCATGGGCACAGGCCTGGGAAAAAACAGCTATCCTGATTAATATGGACCACAGAGAGCATTGGTGGTAATATCCAGAGTCTGTCCTAACAGGAAAAGCTGTCTGGAAGGTGCTGTATTACTGGCAGAGATAGATATCTGTATCGTAGAAGAGTTGTCAACACTCAGGGAATGTTCGGTAGCACTTCCCTTCAACGGGTCTATTTCACATTAGATCTGTGGGATTTATACTGTTTTTAAAGGATCCTGGTGTGAATTGCTAAGTGAAAGGGATAATGGTGGAGCACCAATAAATCACAGCTAGATATTGAAGTGTGTGTCTCATGAAGGCACTGATGCATTTAAGAATGTCATTTTCTTCCCTGTGGTATAAAGCTGTTATGTCCTCTGCTACTGTGACAGAATGGGACCCCACATAGATTACATACAGTTCTGTCTCAACACCATGAGCAGTATAGACAAAGTTTTCTTTTCAAGTATCAAGTATCAAGACCTAACTCTGTGTTTCCCAGAAACCGATGTTGATCCTCTAACTACTAATTCCTCTTCAGTCATGCTTGAAAAAAAATATATTTCCCCAAATTACTTTAGGAGTTTGCCACGCTGAAGAGAGTGGTGTGGGATTCATAACTATTGGTGGAGTAACAAACATAATTTTGTGGACAAACCATAATCAATCAAATATTAAATCTCAAGCCAGTCATTTCGGACAATTTTACCCTAAGGCTCAGCTTGTTCTCTCCGTACAATGGGATGGGAAGTCCAGAAGAGCTGTAAAGACAGGGTCATTCCTTCAGCTCTTTTCACACCAGGGAAAAGAAGTGAAGATGATGGGAGGAAGGAAACAGTGGGGAGAGAGTGTCCTCCCTTATGATGCTCCATAAAATGCAGTAACATTAGCCCTCTTCCTGTGCTGCCACACTGTGCTTGGCAAAACTACACCAGCTGCTTATGGTCATTGAGGTCTGGGGCTATCTCTGAAAAGAAATAACCTTCCATTAATTTTCTAATACAGTGGAACACGTAGCATTATCGGAAACCAAAGCAAAGAGCTGGAGAGACACAGTATGTTTTCATTGTTCCAGGGTATGGAAAATGGTGATTTTCAATTTCTTCTTTTTATTCATTAGGGAGATTCAGTTTCAATCACTATGTCACAGGAAATGTGTGGGTCAACAATTTGCATTCAGGTATGTGTCTTGCTTTTGCCAGGTACCCTGTAGAAAATAAACTAATAAACAAATCATTAAAAAAACAAGCAAACCAGCAGGTGCTCTCACTGCTTTCTCTTCCCAGCTAAATCTGATTACTGTGCAAACCGAGTTGGCAAAGAGCATTATTTATAGCTTGGTATGCTGCCACCACCTCTCTTTGAGATGACATTAATTAACTGAGAACCTGCTCTCCATGATCTTGCTCCTTTGTCAGTGGCAGATAAAAGGATATCATCAGGATATTGCTAATTCTGTCTTTATATGTTCCTTCATAAAAAAAAAAAAAAAAATCTGGGCTATCAAAAGATCCGAGTAAATAATAGATGAATTTTCAAAAATTGACATTGACTAGAAAAGGTAAGGCAGGTAGTAAACAGCACAGCAAGTGCATTGTGTCCTAGAATTAGCACTGAGGAAAGTAGAACTGAGCAAATTATTTCTGACATTTCTGCACACTATTTCCATAGCTGAACTTTATTAAGAAATTTTATTCATAGAAAATGATTATGAATCTGATAGGTTTATGCCTCTCTGGAGTTAATGTTCTCAGCAGGCACCGGGAGAAATGAAAGTGAGAGTAGAGCTGAGAGGCTCCAGTAGCTGCCCTGGAAGGCCCTGGGAAGAAAGAGGCAAGATGAAAGTGAGAGCCTTCTGAGCAATGAGAGTAGTAGTTCTTTCCCTAGTGAGAAATGAAAATTGGTGGGGAAACTGATAATTTCCTGTATAAATTATTTATTTTGTAAAAAAGACATTATCTGTCAGACAACAATAACAACAAGAAATATGATTAGCTCTATCATTTAGAGACCTAAAAGTGGTTGCAACTCAATATACACTAGACCAGCAATCTCCATATGTGTATATTGAAAATGCAGTCACTTGAATAAACTAGTAAGGCAATCACATTTTTGTCAACACAAGCGTAGTGACAGTTCTGCTGGAAGGGGAATAAGTCTCAATTCTTTCTTTTAAAAGGGCTGGAGAACAGATGTAGATTATTCAGTTCCATTGCAGATCTGCGATACCTACTGTGGTAAGTACGCATGTTAACAAAAGAAGAGTTGGGTCTTGATTCTGTAGAAGAGAACATTTCAGGTGAAGTGTGTTTTCACTGGGAAACTGACGTGGGATTCACCTGACTGAATGTACATGTGTGCATGAGAGCTAGATATGCTCAGATTCCTTCACAGACGGTGGATTCATATAACTAATGAGCTACTTTAATTAGCTCTGCAAGGGCAATTTGTGTGGCTGGCTGCTGCCTCTGCTTCCTGGGTCAATAGTCCACCCTGTTCCAGGTTCTGTGTGTCACACTTCTATTTACCTTGCTGTCAGTACATGAAGTAACTAGTTAAAAACACACCTTGGCAAGAGGCACACACTGCTGCCACTGCAGTGACTGCAGCACAGCCCTGCTCTCAGTTCACCACCTCTGCAAATGGGACAGCAGCATTTCCTTCCACTTCCCACCCAACAGAAGTTTGCTTCTGGATATTATTATGATGATGATTTTAGGTACACTCAGATACACTATGGAGTCAGAATATTCTATAATCTCCAAGCCCTGAAAGGAAGACATTGTAGAAATTAGTGAGTTCAGAGCAAACTAAGGCTGTGGGGTTTATGATGAACAGTACAGCAGTAGATTGACTAATTTAGAACTAAAAAGTCTAAAAGGAATCATACTGAGAGAAGCCTCAATCAGAGCATTGCCAAACTCACACAACCAACCAACCAACCAACCAACCAACCAACCAACCAACCAACCAACCAACCAACCAACCAACATCCCCTTCTAGTTCACTACAAATACAGTAAGTCCTGTGACAGATTTTCCTTGTTGTCTAAGAACACCTGCCAGTTAACTACAGCTTTAGATTTGGAAGCCTGATAATAAAAAGAAGAGAGCTTGACTTTGTAATCTGAATGTAATTTCTTGTATAATTGTTCATATAATGTCAGTTCAGGTTTCTTCACTGAAAAACTTGTAACAAGCCCACTCAAGATGAATAAATTAAATAATCAGGGTGTTGTGGTTCATACAGTGTGGATGCATTTTCATTTTTCATATTTTCCATTTAAAAATGCAGAGTATAACAAAAGCATGTAAAATAATTAAAAGTTCAAGAGATGTCAGCCTTGAAATTTCCCTGCACCTCATAGTAGGAGAGAATGTGTCTGTGTAGTTAATGGAAATAGCAGAATGTCAAAAGCTGATTAAAGAACTTTTTGGGCATAATATTTGATCTAAATATGGGACTTTTTGTCACAAGTTTGTTTGTTTCTTTTGCTTGTTATTTGTTTTGTTTGTATGTTTGTGTGGGGTTTTTTTGGGGGTTTCTTTTTCCCTCTGATTAGAAATTTGTGGAAATTCAGGAAAAAAAAGGAGAAAAATGTGCACTTATCAAGAATATCAGAACTTCAATATGTGAACACTGTGTTTGTTGTACATTAACCTCATGCTTCATGGATTCCGACATAATTTATAGTTTCAGGATAATGTGATATACATTAGTTGGTAAATAAATCCATTTCTATGTGTGGACCAGTGTTCCCTAAACCTCTCTGTAAGGAAGATGATACAAGTCAGTGTCAGAGGTGGGACACTGAACTGGGTTGTTCTGTCTCACTGTCATAATTCCAGTGTTCTTAATGACTCATTGGAAGCCACCAGCTGCTTCTCAAGTGTAAGGTTTTTAATGGATCAGTAACAGTAAAACTACAGAGGATTTTTGTATTCTTAAATGCGTATTTTCTATAACAAAGGTATTTCTTGAACACTAGGCTTTTAAAATCATGATCAAAGTTTCTTAGAAGAGTGACAATTGTTACACTGGGATGCTATTGTATTTGGGCCTAAGATGTTAGGAAAACCCATCCACATAAAGGTGAAGGCAATATTAACCTTGAGATTTGTCCATAATCTGTTACAATATGGTTTATAAAAATGTCAAAGCAAATGACAAATAATCTTGTAATGACATAGTGAAAATATATACAGTGTACATCTTTGTAAAATACTAACGTGCATGTTAAGTGTTACTGTTAAAGATACAAAGCAATGTTGGTGTGTCCAGAGGACTCATGATGTTAATACAAATCAACTCATAATAACATCATAAAAAAGTCAGTGTGTCTAACCATCAGGAAGGCTGCTCTTTACCCAGACTTCAAGAAGAGCTTTCTGGCATGTAGTATATATTAGTCTACAATGGATTGCATTTTTCTATAAGTAGCTATGCTTTGGGAGTTACAATGGCTTGGTCTTGTTTATTCTACAAAGGATGGAAATGGGAAAATAATGTGGTAGTTTTCTAAAAATTTGCATTTAATAGCACTGATTTGGAGGCAAAACCATGTGTTCCTTTTAAATTTTCTACTTCCTTTGACCACTTATCTAGATTCTTTTTAATAAAGCCAAACATTTTGAGACATTATTTCACCTATAAGAAACTTATGTATTTTGTACATGAAACAATAACTCATATCAGTTACTATGAGAATAAATATGTGAATCATAATGAAAAAAAAAGGCAAACTGTATTTGAACTTGTTCCTTCAGGTTTTCATGGTGAGTCACACAGTGATAGAAACCCAGCAAAGGCCATGACACACAGGTATCCATCTAATGTACTGTTTAAAACATCTGTGGGAATGAATGGAGTTTTTAATCTCAAAACCTTATCACTGGCCTTGCTACAGGCACAGGAAGAAAATCTGAATGAATTTTGTACATAGCTAGAAGGAACATTGGGTTCTTAACTCTCTCTTTCCCACTGAAGACATTCCTTTCTTCTGTGCTCTCTCTTCTCTTGCTTTCTCTCTTTCCTGTTTAGTCTGGAATCAGCGGTGTAGTTGCCTTGCTGCCAGAGTGAGGAGAAAGGGAGGCAAATAACCAGTGGAAGTGAGAAACTTCTAAAGTAACAACACAACCTTCAAGAGCCCTGAATGAAACAAGCTTAGATGTGCTGCGCATGATATTCACATTATTAGCACCTGTCCCCTGCTTTCTCACTGATGTTTGCATGCAGATCAGATCCCTCTGTGCTCTCATTTATTAGACATGTCTGCTCAGCTGTTCCAGTGCTGCTTCTTATTGCCACAGTCCTTCACAAAACACAGACAAATCAGTAAATAATGCAGCCCATGGAGGTATAATTTGGTAGACCCTGAGCCCTTAAAAATTGTCTTTCTTTAAGGATACCATTCATAGCTAACCTAGAAGAGTGGGAGCTACGTAGAACTCCAGAGAAAATAGATATGGTCTGAAAAAGTCTTGTTCAAAGATGGGGAAAAGATGCAGCCTTGCAAAAGCTCTGCAAATCGTGGTTGAGAACGGGCAACCGTCCTTGCTTTGAGGCAATTTTTGGCTTTTCCCTTGTCACAAGATACCATTTAGAATAAAGTATCCTGCTTTTGTTTATTTGTTGATATAAGCACTGTTTGAACTGTGACAGTCAAGTAGACAAGCTGTAGACAAACGGTGTTGCAGTTGGACATTAAATAAAGATGCGTGTTTTCAGTCAGAAGGCAGAAGAGATTCAGAAGCCTTTATTTACAATTCATTCAGGCTTTTTATAACATGCTGCATTAAAAAGGCACGTTATTGGTCCATAGGATGGACATCTCTCTCCATTGGTTAAGTAATAGAAACAGCAAAACAACACCTGGGAGAGAGGTTGTTATGGGAAAGGAATATTGTTTACCTAGAAATGTTATGGGAAAAAATAGTTATTTACACCAAGTTGTTTGGGAAAGGAAAAACTGTTGAAAAGTTTCCCTTGGGAAGAGCTAGCAATTCTCAGGCTCAGAAATCTTGGGCCCGCAAAATGGTTAGATTTGTTATTTTACACCAGCTATATATGAATGCAATGAACTTTTTCACACTTTGGAGAAAATAACCTCACAACAATCTTCTTTCCTCTTCTGTTTTTCTTTTAGGATGAAGAGTGTGCAGTCCTTGCATTGAATTTAACAACATGTTTTCAAGGTCCTCAGTATCTTCTCAACATTGCATTTTGGTGCAACTTGCAAATCTTGACTAACTGGACATCTCTCATGATAGTAGTTTCTAATTAGATTATTCTGATGAGTGAAGAATTTAGCAAGTTGAGCCTACTCTAGTATGACAAATTCAGATTACGATTCCTTATTTCCCTGTATTTAAAAAAAAAGTCTTAGATCACTTAGAAAATCAGGTCCACATTTCCCATCTAAAGTTGTATTTTATAGAAAACATGCTCTGAGTACTTTCATAGTACTTCGTGTACCCATAGAAAAAGTATTTCAGTTTTTCTTGCTTGTAACTCTCATTTTTAAACCATAAGAGGTAGTTTTTGAGAAATGAAGAATGGAGGAAGTTTTCTCAGCTTTGATACATTATTCTTATTTGCAATTTCATGTCTTGATTTTTTCCTGCCATTCTGATGGTCTCACCATGACAGACCATGTTCTTTATGTGTATCTAACAGTCACTTTCTGTGTTTGCATTTGTGTTTGCCTTGGAGATAATTTTCCTATTTGTCTGAGGTGATACATATCTTTGGTTAGATAGCTATTTAAAACTGTCTTGTGGAAATCTGGTCTAGAAGGAAACATTTTAATGGAAATAATGGAAATATTTTTCCCCATTATATCAGTATTTATACTCAATTGTTCAGGATAATATTACACACTGTACTGATTAATAAATATTTGGCCTTTTTTTCACTGAATAGTCCTGTCAAACATCCTGTTGTGAAACACTGGAATAAAAGATGATTAATAGCATATCCTGAAACCATGTGGAATTGATCATTTGAGATCAGGAATATGGGTGAGGAGTATCTAGATCAAGAAGTTGATCAATAAAAAATATTTTCCATCTGAGTGTTTGTTTTGTTTGTTTTGTTTCAAGACAGTCATTGACACATTTACGGAGTATGGTATAACAGACATATCCACTGCATTGAATAAGAATTTTTGAGGTGCCCTGGAGAGGTCAAGTTCTCCTTGACTCCTTTAATATAAAAGCTTTATTGTTTAGACTGCACATCTATTAGACCTAGTCTCATTCCTAGCAGTACTGCAGCTCCAAAAGCAGAGGTGGCAGGGCAGCATTCCTAAAGCACTTAGTTACTTTCCTTGTCTGTGAAGCTCTGACCTATCCAGACACACCTGTTTTTCCTCTAATACCTTTCAGGCTGCAGCCAGAAACAAGACTCGGCCATCCATCCAGCTGAGAGAGCATCATAACACTACTCTATTCACTTCCTTCCAGTGGAAAAGTCTTTTCTGCAGGAAAGGTTGATTTGCACAGAATGATTTTTATTGCCACGATGTTTTAAGATCAACTTTATGTCCTCAGACTGAAAATGAATTAAAATGATACAGGTGTATCTAAGGCTAGGGCAAAACACCACCTCCAGTGCTCACCACACCAAGCTCATCTGAGATCCTGAAACAACAACAGCTGCACTAAGCTCTATGCTTTCAATGAGGCATTTCCTCCTGTTTCAGCTGCATAGACACTGACTCTCCTGCAGTACATCATCTCTTGTTGGCTGCGCTGCTGAAAATACCAAAGAAAAAATGACCAAGCATGGTCCCATTTTACAGGAAAATTTTGGTGGTGGACAGAGTGGACATCACTTAACCTGAAAGTAAAGTGTTCATCCAAAGGTAATAGTCTAGGCTCCCACGATGGCCACTGTGAGAGACAGGCAGTTTCCAGGCATATTTCATTCTGCTTGGATACTTGTTTTAAAGGCAGCCTAGGCAACTCAACCTAAATGCTTCCCATTACAACATTCCTGCTTATGGCAAATGTTTGCAAATAATCCTTAATAGTATTTCTATATTTGGCTCAGGTCTGCCTGTTTACATTTGTGTAGTGAGAAAATTGGTGGTAGCTGTTCTCACCAACTTCTGAGCAGATGTGTATGAGTCCTTTTCCAATACTCCGCTTCAGGCAAACATTGTCTCCTCTAATTACAAAATTCCTGCTCCTTGTGGGATCAACTTTCCTGCTCTCCCAGAGGGAGACTAGACCACCCCATAGATGTAACACATTTGAAAGAAGTTCCAACTCAGGTATGATATTTTCTAGAGAAGTCACAGCCTCTTCTGTTCTGTTCTTGTGACTTCATAGATGCAAAAGTAAAGGTGTTTAAATTTTTTCACAAGACATTTTAAACACTGGTAGGTCAGTCCTGAAAGAAGGCAGTACTAAAATTTTTCCTAATCCTAAAAGTAATCATTACACTCTGACGACCACTGAAATGTTTTCTTTCTCTAACCCAAAATATGCAACAATTTTGCAATATTGACCAATGCACAAGTAAACGTGTTGTAGCAATAGTCAAATGCAAAAATCCCCTCTATGTTGCTTATAGACTTGGCAAATTGTCTAGAACCTCCATTCTTTTTTTGAAGGAAATTCCCTTCTTGCTTATTGTGGGCGCAGTCCAAACACCCTGTTTTGAGATAACCTGCATGTATTTCTATTTAATATCTACATTCTTAGTATTATCACAGAGCATCAATGTCCCAGTTCTTCTGAGATCTTAGCATGTATCAGAATATCACTTAAATATAGCAAAAACACTGATAAGATGCTTTTTAGTAATCTTTTAAAGACTTTCTGTTACATTTAGCTCATTGCACAAACCTGAAACTAACATTTAAAGTCTTAACACATAAATTAACACATAAATTAAAGCAATTTTTTTTCGCTTACTTAGGGACTTATTTTCTTGCTATGCTGATGTGGTCAGGTGTGGGAAACCAGCCTGGTGATGCAGTATTCTTTATTTGTAGTAATGCATACATTTCCTTGATATCAGCAAGTTACAGTTGAGTGCCATGCTTGAATTGCCACATCCCTCTAGAGTAGCTGTGGATTCACCAAGTTGTAACAACAGCCACAGCAGAACTAGTCCTGCTCTGCAGGCTGTGTTCCTGACCTGTCTCTTTTTTGGACTTCTTATAAACTACTTCAAGGAAATAAATGGGAAGAGAAATTATGACTAGTTTTGTATGGTTATTTTACTCTTGATTTCACTTCCTACAAAATCAGGCCTATGTGAGACAGCAGAAGGAAAGCAGCCCAGCTCTAGTGGGAGTGCAAATACTTCTGCCCATTAGGTCCTTAGCTGGCAGACTGAATGAATTGTCCTACCTGACATAGACTTCATCCTGAAGTCTAACACACCTATGCTTAACAAACAGAAAAAATATGTACTTGCTTCAATTTAGTGTGAAAAGTTCCCCTTACTAATATCCCGTAACAGATGCCTTTAAAAAATGATAACTTTATCTTATATCTCATATTCCCTGTAAGTTTCTTTATTGTACACAGAAGTATCTTTCCTGGATTAGGAAAACAAATTCTCTCTTATCCAGGAAGCCTTTTAGTGCAAAGATGTAAAGCTGCTGTGTTCAGTGAACAAGTCCAGTAGCAATGATGGGAGCTATTCCTCCCATCCCCCTGCTGGTTTTCTACCACTTCAAGCCACTGCCAGTGTCACTGACTCATTTTGCAGAAACAGGCCCTTTCATGTGGCACTAAGTGCCATTTTTGAAAAACTTGAACTAAATGAGCAAGTGTCAGTTCTGGTGTTAGATTCACAAGCACTCTAGAAATTATTATTTTCTAGGAACCATCAGACAGATTTATTCTCCATCTAATATAGATCTAAATGAATTCTTATTATATAACAGGTACAGTAAAACCAGGACATCTTATCTACTGAAAAACAGATAATTTCTGTAGCCTACTTTTTTTAATAGGTGAAATTTGTCAGATATATTTTCTGTCATTGACTACATTCTAAAGAAAGAAACCTAAACCATCCTCTTTTAAAGCTACGTAAGTTCCTATCTACCTTCTAAAAGTCACTTCTCAAAATCAGCTGTGGATGGGATTGTGTTCCCCATTGCTGTCTCCATTAGTGCAATAAGGTTTTGTACCTTTTAATGTCATAGCCAATAGAATAAAAAAACTCTTGCCTTTGAGTTGATAACAACTATTCTCATATATTTCACAGGCTCTAGTGTCTGATCACACACTGCAGATATTTCCAAGCTTTGCTTATATTGCTTATATACATTCAGAAGCTGGATTTGTGCTTGATGAACAGTTTTGTCATGAGAGATTCCCTGACAGGATGTGTTTGGAAGTAGAAAGGATGAAAAGCAAAAAGAATGCTCAGAGGTAGGAAGACTAGATAAAAGATGAGGAGATTGTACTTTGAGTATCTATGGGCACAGGCAGGGAGATGCACTCAGAAGGAAATGCTGTATATGGAGCCTGAAGAAGGAAGCCCATGAAGGATGAAGAATGACACGGACCTACAGAAACTGAGGCAGGGGTGACTGGAGGTGGGGCAGGGGAGATGGACTGGAGGGGACAAAGGCTGTGAGGCAGGAGAGGGAAGGGGGAGGTGAAGTTGGTCAGCCTGGGTGTGGTTCACATTCCTGACTCACAGCTACTCCTCACTCAGAACCTCCAGGTAAAATGGGAAATTGAGTGGAGAGTAACCACAGATGTGATGCTCTGCACTCAATATATACATTTTCCCTACCTGGTTGCTTCTCACCTTCATCCCTGTTATACACTATCCTGTCCTCTTCTTCATGGGGCACAATGCCAGGATGAGTGGGAGCCAAACTGACCCAGAACCTCTCTGTACAACAGGGAGTCCTCTTCAGTCAGTCTATGGGCTTCTTACCTATGGGACTTCACAGTTTGTTGGGTCTTCAGCAAGTCATCTTACAACAGCCTGTGGAAACAGACTGTAATTTTTATTCCTTTCTTCAATAACCATCCTACCAGTGGTGAGAGAAAGCAAAGGTTCAAACAAGTGGAGAGACAACAAGATGCACAACTGCCACACACCCTTGATAGTTCTTTCATGACCATTTTCCCCCTTAAAACTAGTGAAACTTTACAGAACTTTCCCTTTTTTTCTTTCTTTTCCATTACATCTGTTTCCCTTTATTTTTTAGAAGCAAATTTTCACTTTCTTTAGTTACCTAATATTATAATGAATCTTATAGCATTGGACTTCTGTGGCAGTCAGCTTCCTTTCAGGTGGCTCTTTTTTTTCTGTGCTCTGTTCACATTCCTTGTGAAATCCAGAATGTCTTTCTACATCTGTAGTTTTCACTCACTGATATTTTTCTGCAAGACTCCGACCATCTGAGAGGCTTCACATTGGAATGTTGCCAGTTCATTCTGGAATGGCATGGTTCTCTGTATGTCTGCAGATATCAGTATCATAATAACCCTTGAATGTTCTGCTTGTTCCATTGATGGATTTTTTTTGTCTATCCAGTCCCTTATCTGTGCTCTGCCCAGTTTATACTAATGAACCACGAGTGTCTGAAAATTTCAGAATATTTCTAGATGGTACAAGTATTTTCTGTCTTTGTTCTAAGATGGCTGAGTGTGTAGCTGAGTAGAAAGTCACTTAACTATATTACTGTTATTCTGAATATGGCTAATCTGGAAAGGTTTACTGGAAGTCAAGACAGATTGACTGATCAGCACTAATGTGGTTTTCAGATTAAGGGTAACTTGCTTTAGCCCAGTCAGAGCACAGACAGCAATCTGGTATCTGTCCTCACTTTATTATATAAACAAAATCCCAGCCTTTTCTTCTGGATATATGTTCTGTAGTGTTATTTGAGATGCGTGTCCCAAATTCATGCCTTTTGGCTTATTTAAGGTATGAGACTGAACTGAGCCAAATGAACTACCTCATTGGGGTCCTCTTCTTCAGAAACTCAAGCTGAGGCCATGAGTTAATGATGACCAGAAAACTGTCATAAATATCAAACCTGACTCAAATCCTTTGGCACATTTCCAGGCAGCCCACTTCTGTCATTGTTTGTGACCATCAAGTTTCTTTCTAGAAAAGAAACTTGAAGCTCTTCAAGGCTGTGCTTCAGATGACATTTATTTGTAAGCACCAAGGTGACCAGACTTTTATCTGCATCTATGTTCAGGGGAATATTCACCAAATATTCACAGTTGTTGCTCTGCTGCAGCATATATACAACCTGGGCTGCACAAGCAGAGTGAGATTCATTTTCTATGAAAAAGACCACAAAGATAATATAAATGTACTTGTGAAGGCTGCTTGTTACTGCTTGGTGAAGAGACACTGGATATCACAGGAAATAGCTGTACAAAAATTGTGGCAGTTCTGTTACTGCCTCAGATGAAAGAGGATTATGTGATTCCTGAATGGATGCTCTGCTGTACTCCAGCTTACCAATGCTGTTTCCAGTACAAGAGAAAAGTAGAGACTGTGTTTGAAGAATGTAACGTGTGTTTCTGGTATTTTAAATGACCCAAACACTACAAGCTAATTTTTGGATTCCTACAAGGTTCCACTCTTTTTCTCCAGAAAATACACCAATATATTCTTTCCATCTCACAGAAATGAAGAACCATTGCATCAAGTCTTTAATGGAGATAATTTTTGTATGACTCAGCATACAGGGTAGCAGCATTTTCTTATTTGTTTCTTAAGGTCTGTAAAGAAATGGCTTTTAAAAGTAATAGGCAATTTTATGGAATTCTGAAAAACTAGAGCAAAGTGGGAGTGTCACTAAATGAATGTTCATTGCAATATAATTCATAACCACAATTCTTATGTCTAATCTGACAGTTGTGAATTTTTGGGAAGGGTGAGTGCTGCTTATGTGTGTGAAGCTTGAGACAAAGGGAGACAAAGAATGAACATTGCAAGAAACTTTTTCTTGTGTATCATCTGCCCTGTGAACCACTGCCTGAGAGCAACAATATCTATGTCTGCCAGAAACAATATTGTTCTCTGCCCGCTTAGTATTGTCACAAAGAAAACAGATATTGTCCTGCTTGAGGAAAGTATGCCTTGGATCTGTAAGCCATCTGTAGTAATTAGTAGTAGATCCCAGTCAAATATGGATTCCATTTTTCCTTTGTATGACTTTTTGCTTGACAATATGTGCACACTACTGAGTTTCACTTCCCAGAAGCACAAAACCTCTTAATTCTTCTACGAAGTCCAGTGATTCATTTCCAGGTAAATAGAAACCAAGTTTTTAGACTGTGAGGCATAAGAAACAGCTTTTGGAATGTGGGTAATTATAGGTTTATTTCAGAGAGAACAAATCAAATGCATGAGGAATCCAATCTGTTTCTCACTAGGCAAATTTTAATCGGTTTTGTATCAGAACATTATAAGCTTCTGTGCTTTTGCTGACATCCTTGCTAGCTTCTCTAAAGGCCAATTTTTATGTCACCATACTAGTCAGGGCAAGATGCTGTTCTGATATTTTGTGGGGTTAGCTAGCATTTCATTGTGTTCTGTGACAAAGATGCTCCTCCTTCAACCATATTGTATCTCATGATGAGACAAGCTGCTTTCCTTAACACCATCTCCAAATCAAGTCCATCCTGAGGGAGGATTGTGAGGCTGGAGCTAGAAACACACATTCTCACTTTGCCATACAACAATGTATTTTTTCTCCTGTTCGTGGAGCCCAGATGGTTGACAGAAAATGGGGGGTAAGGAGCTGGAAGAAGCAAAACATACAGTCTGGGGAAACAAGGAAATCACAGTTAGTTATATTTTTTCCTCTGTAAATCCTATCCTTCCCTATCTGTTGCAGTGCACTCCTAGGCAGGTGCAGAGCTTCTCTGATCCTTTCATTACCTTTTCCACATTCTATCCAGTCACCTTGGGCTTCCCTAACTTTGTGTAAGGACATATGAGAGTTTGTACTTTGTCAAATCAAATGTTCGTCTAGTTTGTACTCTGTCTTCAACAGGTTCATCTGCATTTCTTAAAAACTTAATGAAGGAATTATTCTTGTGTGTTTAGTATCCTGGAAGGGTTTTTTCTTATACAAATTTACCTGTCTTTTTTTAAACTCATGTAATTTTTGTACTTTCTATTCCTCATTTTGTTATACTCCACAGTTTAAGCAGGTGATGTGTGAAGTACCTGTCCTTTCTTTAAACCTATCACCAGCCACTATGACATTCACTGAGCTCTAATGCCACCTAGTTTATGACAAAAAGAACAATGAACTGTTTCTTTGTAATTATTTTCCCACATTCCTTATTCTTTATTGACTTCTATGTTAGCTTCTCTTGACCTTTTGTCAGTTTGTAGAATTTAGGTGTAGTTAGTAGATCTTTATATGGCAACCTCTCAAAATGTATACAGTATTCAAAATATGAAAACACATCATTTTATACAGTGGCATAGAGACGTTCTGTCCTGTTCTCTTTTCCCTATCTAATAATGCTGACAACTACCTGTCTGTTTTTAACAAGTACTTCTAAGTACTGAACTGTTGATAACATGAAACTCTTAGAAATCCAAGATGTCAATCCTTACTGCTTACAGCTAAATCAGACTATAGCAGTACATCACAAAAAATGCAGCTTTATGCTTTCTTCAGACCCTGCTTCTTGTAGACTGGACAGAAGAGACAGATGCTTCATTAATAATCCTTCAACTAAGCAAATTCATAATGAAAAACAGACAACTGCTCAAACTTCCCTTGCATTAGACAGTTTCTGGTAACACTTCCATGAATGTTAATATGCCCTGTGCAAATCTGCAGGGAAGACCCAGACACAGGATGTTTACTCTTTACTGGGATGTCTGTACAGTAAGTAGGTTGCCGTGTATGGTATATATGGTGTGGCCATGCTGTCTCTACATAGCTGGGTTTGGAGGGAAAAGAATCCTGATCCTCTAGTCCAAATCACTTCTGTCTAGAGTGTCTAGAGCAGCAGGCTGTATCTGACAGTATCAGATATGGAGTACAACATTTTTTGCAAGACAGGCAGCTTTAGAAAAGTTTTGTAACTTACTCATTGTGGTTGGGTTTTTTTTTTTTTTTTTGTTTGTTTTTTTGTTTTTGTTTTTGTTTTTGTTTTTGTTTTTTTCCCCCATGAGTCTACCAAGGCACTGTGAGCCAGCACAGGACACATTCTGCGTTAGTTACAGTTCATGGTAGGAGTGGTGATGGTTGTGGTGGTGTCAATGGAGTTTTCTGTAGCTGCAGAGTTAGGATTGTTTTTTTCCCCCAAACATCACTTTATTTATCAGCATTGAGAACCACCTACCATTTTGTCATCAGCTGCTCATTGTTGCAAAACCCATTTGTAATTTTTCATGTTCAGCTTGAATACCTTAGGTTCATTGTCAAATGTTTTATATACTATTAGCTGGGTATTTTACAAGCATGTTGAACAGTTGAGAAGCCAACATGTGCTTCCTCTGTAGCAGTAAAAATGTATATAAATATTTCTAGATACCTCTTCCATGCCCTCTATCTTGTCCTCATATTTTTCTCACTAGAGACATCATTGTCTTCAGATAGACTGTTAATAGCACAGCTGAGGAAAAAAGTGAAAACTGTGGAATAGCATTGCACTTATCTGCAATTAGCTATGGGGAGTGCTCCAAAGGGAAGTGGTCCAAAGGGAAGTGTGCTGCAGTGAATGATACAACTCCCTGTACTAATCTCTTAATTTATGCAAAGCAGTATTTGCTTTGGATTAGTCGTTTTCCTTCACCTTCTCAGCTGTGATTTTTATCAAGTGTTTCTTAACAGCTGCGTAGGTTTAGCATTTATTTGATTAATTGTGAAAAACTGAACACAGCTTTTAAACCATGATGACTGGTGAGGAAAGAATAGACTACCCATTGGGCCTAGGCTTAAGTCTTGCCGAATTTGTGAGTCTGATGTGGAAATTTCAACCTGTGTTGAAAAGTACTTCCACAATTGCATGGTTCCTCTGAAACTGAATCACAAAATTAAAATTCTCCACACAAGATCCAGGACACGTAGTTATCTGCTTGTTTGTTTTTTCTTTAATTTGTTTATTCAATCCTTAGCATTCTTGACAAATCTCTGATTATTCAGTCAGCCCATTTGGAAAACTTTCTGGATGCCATTGCTCTCTGTGTTTTTAAAGCTCACTAAGACTCCTCAGCAGCAATTCAGCTTCCCTTTCTCTTAAAAGTGACAAAGTGAGGAGGAAATGGAGGCCTTCTCTCAGTGCACTTTGTTACTGAAGGCTATGATGTGATGGTTTGGAAGTTACCTTATCCAGAAGCTTAGTCAGTAGGAGGTGAAGCCAGGTGATTGCCAATGCCAACATGTGTCTGAGCTCTGGTATCGACTTTTTATACTGCTCCGTCTCCACAATTTGGGAATTATGCAAATTACCTATTGGGTCTGAGTGAAAAGAGGAGAGGGAAGATGGATTCCCATCCAACTGTACAATAATAAATTCAAAGCAGAGTCTTGAGGTACAATGAGGTGCACAAATAAGGTTGGAATCTCCTCTGGGGACTGGTGAGACTGAACTTTAATGCAAACCTGTGATGATCAACACCTGACACTGATGTGTCCTTGAGCTGCCTTTGCCTGGTGTCTGAGTAACTCATGGGAAAGAGCAGGATTCCTTGGCCAGAGCCCAAGAACTGACCCTGGAGCACATGGCTGTGCTGGGTTATTTGCAAAGGCAGCATTGCAGCTCTGTGGCAGTCACTCTGGGGCAAGGGGGGAATGCAGCATTGTGCCCAGGTGTGCTGGATATAGACTTCAAATTCTGGTGTCTGAGCCAGACTGTAGATTGAGAGAACCAACTGTGTGCCAGGAAAACATCTCCGAAGCATTTATTTGGAAAAGACTATATATAATAGGTAGATAAAATGCTCTGCCTTCTTGTTCTAGCATGCATTTCATAAAACAAACACATGCACATACAATGTTGGTTAACAGATGAGGTACTGGGGGCAGGCCCAGGTGTGGCTTTGTTTCAGCTGCTGCTCATTCCAGAAGAGAGCTGCTCATCCTGAGGTGGAAGGATTACTCTGGGGGTGATTTCCTTGCTGCTTCACAGGAAAAGAAATGTGGCTTCATAAAAGAAAATGAAAGCCAATTACAGATTAATCTGGTAATTTTTGCATGGTATTTGTTCCTGAGAATAGTGTTCCTCATGAAAAGCAACGGTGGCTTTGCCATGATGAGGGCTTTGTGGCACTTTCCACAGATTTGGCTCTTCTGATTTTCCTAGTGTTACTCCATGTACAGCTTTCAGAGAAAAAATGGACACAAGGCTGTGAATTGCCACAGAAGTTTTTGCAAAGTTTGAAATCCAGAGTTCCTTTTTTTTTTTTTTTGACAAGGCAGCCAAGCAACTTTTTCACATCCCTTTTGTTTCTCACGTCTCTTCAGACACCCATTTCCCACCCACCTCTATCTATCCTCAGCAGTTTCCTTTTCATGATGCTTCTGTTTCAGCTTCAGGGCTCCAGCAACATTTTTTTCAAACCGAACACTTAACCGCAGTCAAAACAGCAAGCACTGCCATTTTTTTACCTCACAGGTCTCTTAATCTTCATTTCTGACTAACTTTATTTATTAATATAGCAACATCAGACCTTGCAGAAGGTTCTTCCACTTTGCAGTGGCAAGGATGAGAAGCAAATGCGAGTTTGCAAATATTTTTTCCTATAAAAATCTTAATTCCACTTAGATGCAAAGGGAAATAAAGAAGAAAGTTGAAAGGAGATATATGAGAGGAATGTGCATGAGAGGAATGTGCAACGTATGACTAATGTAGTACCTTTTGAAACAATATATAAGGGATATATCTGCTGTCAAATTACCCTTCTTAGGAGGTTATGATTGAGGTATGAATTGCAGAGCCAAGTCATCAGGGACCACACGTGCACACAATAAAACACAGTTTCTAAGGAGAGGAAATTGCCTGATTGTGAAGCCTGGCTTCTTATATTACAGAGGTATTACTTATTAGTTTATATTAATATGTCTCCCATTATTGCATAGAGAATTATCTCTGTTTATAGCATCCTTGGATCCAGCAATGCAGATCCAAGATTGGCTTTCAGCTCTGCATTCTCACTAGCCCTTCTTTTCTCTTAGATTTCATTTAGTAAAAACAAAACAAAACAAAACAAAAAGACCATAGAGATAGTACTGGTTTATTGCATTGTGATGATACACTCTCCTTCCTACTCTGTTTTCCCAGAGATATTAAAATATTTATTTCGCCCTACGTGTTCCTTGTGCTGAAAAACTGGCTTTAGATGTAGGTTTTGTGTTTTCTTCTTATCTCAGCCATTTTACTTTAGTAATTTGTTATCTGCTTTACTTTAGCAGTTTGCATCCTCCAACTGTTTATGTGGGAAGACATAATCTGTCATTGGGTAGGAGAAGGTATATAGTATCAGTATTTGTCTTTCAGGTCAATTTTAATTTACTGACTTGTCAGAATTGCTTCCCTTTTAGGGAACAATCTAAAAACTGTAATCAATCATCTTTTCTTATCTTTTTCATTATCTCTTTCCTCACTTGTTTTTTTCTAGACCTCCCTGAAAATTGTTCCAGTTCTTAAAACTTTTTGGTCTTCAGACTGAATTCATTGACTTGTTTTTTTTCAGCTTTAGCTGACTGCATAAGACAAAGCTTTGAGGTGAATTAATTCCAGGTTCTCTTTTAAGCAGATAATATGAACAAGAGACTTATGCCAGAAATTTCAGAGGGAAAATTCATGGAATCAATGCCATGTTGGCTGTGCCATTGTAGGAAACAGCTGATTGCAGTGTCCAGGTAATTATGTTACTTTCTTGGCTCTGATGGCTGCACACAATGTCGGGGAGCTAAGCCTTGGTACAGAAACAGCAATAACCAAGGTTATCAGCTGACATACAATCCATTATGAAACTGGTTATCCTTTCCAGTTACAACACAGCTTCTTTTCATTTTCAGGGGATGGTAACTCAGGGAAAGTAAACCAGATAATTCTAAAAGCACAACCTGTTCTCAGTTTCCTATAAGGAAACTAGGCAAATATAATATAGACTGTAATCTGTAAATTTGTTCAAAGTTGGGAATTTCCACTTGACAAGTACTTCTTGGTGCAATAATAACTGGTGCAATAAAAAAAAAATTATGATGAATTCTGTGAAGAATAACAGCAGGAACAACAGTTTCCAGTAAGGATGTCATGATAAGACCAAGCCAGCCAGTGCTGGGAACCACTGACAGAACTACAGAGCAACACAGAGTGACAAAGGGAGAAACTTCCACAATGCAGCAAATGCCATCACTGTCAATCATCTTTTATGTGGCTGTGTGAGGAAGTGTAACTTCCTCTTCTTTCCTGGTTATGGGTTATTTTATTTGGGAAAACCCCTTGAAATTTGCATAGCTAACACCAAATTCTGGCCTTTGCAGGCTGGGATCTTTCTGGGCTCCCCAATGGACTCACTGCTCAGGGTATGCTCATCTGTGCTGATGATCTTTACTGGTTTGTTGCACAACTGAACAAAAGTCATTTGTCCTATGAAGAGCAAAGAACAGTCTGAAAGGTCTGAATCACTGGTGTGTTGGGTTTTTTTTTGTTTGTTTGTTTTGGTTTGGTTTTTTTTTTTTTTGCCATGCTAACCAATCTAACCAATCATGATCTTAACTAGTTACCAGCTACTCAAATTGCAAGATTCATGACATTAAAGTAAAAAACAGCCAAGCATTAAAGACCACTACAGATTTTATTTTTCTTAATGATATCCCATGAAGAGAGCAAGACAAGGAACCTTCAGAGGAGGAAAAGCAATATGGTACACCAACTCCCTTCGCAACATTTGTAAAGAGAAGAGGAGGCATTAAGTGTAGCATCATCTAGTCTGTGCCCTGCTTTTGGAAACTACCCCTTCCAGTTAGGTGCTTTCTGCAGAAGGCAGGTGGAAGGCTTTGCAGTGGTTCAGCTGATGGTTACTCACTCACATTTTACACTGCTGGGATTTTGAAATGGGTATTCGGGGTTTGCCAGAGGATCACACATGAAGCTCCTGTTTTTAATCTGCAGCAGTCAGAAGATGCAGTAATAGTTCCATTTTCCGCAGAGCTCCAGCTGTCTCAGGGATCTGGGCATCTGAGGACATCTGATGAACACACTCCAAGCTATGTGGTTTATAATCACCCCTCTCCACTGGGTGTTGTGGGAATGAACCACCATTTTCACTTTTAATGAGGCATATTAAGTAGTATGCAATTTGAGAGAGCAATTGATTACAGGCAGATCTGCTCCATTTGCTGTAGATGTTTGCCCTTTTGCCAGATTTTTGGACGATGACACATCAATATGAATTATGGAAATACTTAGCAGGAATTTATTGCTGATATGCAGTAAGCCACAGGAATGTAAGCAAGTAAAGTGTGATAAGAAATACCTGCTTCCTCTTTTGGGTGAACTTCTCAGTTTTCAAATGTAGGCTGAATTCATTATGCAGTCCCAGGTATTAAAATATTGTTCCTTGGCTAATGTACTGTGTAATGACTTTTTTGGAAAAGAAATTACCTCTGAATACATCATTCTGATTAGATCTATCTGAAATATCAGTGACAAATTTATGCTAAACCAGAAAGGACAGTAAGTTCTTCCCAGCTTTTGAATCATGATAGTGTTGATCACAGTTATAACATACAATTCAAATCCAGTACAGAACAGGAAAACTGAAATGTTTCCCTCTGTAAAAACTCATAAGGGGTGTATTTTTGATCAGTTGTTCTGGTCAAGAGTCCTGAGACAAAAAGATTCCTAGTAGTTACTTTCATAAAGAACTGTGTTCCTTAAGGTAATTTCTTAAATAGAATTAAGTAGGAAAGAGTAAGTTTATTATGAGCTTCGTTTTTCAAACAGGAGAAAACACAGCTAAGCAGCAGAAGAAACATAACAATTTCTGTGCAGATGCAGGCAGTTAAAAGTCCTCAGGGGACTGTGAAATAAAAATAGAGGATAAGGCAAATTTGTAAACGTTACCTGCTGGTTTTGCGGTATAAATAGAAGTGACAGTGAAGCACATGGGATTTTACTTCAGGAACAGGTCTGGGAATTGGTGTGTAGGTATCACCAGTCTGTCACCCTAAGAACATTCCCTTCTGGCAACACCAGCCATATGCTGTCCAAAAGATTTTTGAGGGGTATCCTCAGGCAGCTGCTTGCTTTTTTGGCATGCTGAATGTACGCTGTGTTCCTCTCTCTCTGTAGCTAATTCCAGCAAGGATCTGCCTCCTGCAGCTGGCATCTTCTCACCAAATGACATGGTTATTTATAGAAATTCTTCCATCTCCCTCAAAAGCCTAATATCTCCACTTGTATTCTTTTACCCCCTGCCTTTCCATGGACATGGTTTAGTGGTTATATGGCAGCGCTGGGTTAACAGTTAGATGTGGTGATTTTACAGGTTTTTTCCTATCCTAATGATTCTATAATTCTATGGAAGATGGTAAATTTCTGCCATCTGGCAAGACCAGCAAACTGACTTTTTTTTTTTTTTTATATAATGTTGGGGTGATAAAACTGAGTTACAGAGACACAGTGGTATTGCTGTTATGTTTGCCTGTACAAGGATTATGGGGATGAGGGAGAGGTGAAGGCAAGCTATTTGTTTGTATGCTTGTTACCTATATAATATAATGAACAAGTACAGCAACTTGTTTTTAGCCACATGCATTTCATATTTGATTTCCTGTAACTCATGGTGGTTTCCATGCCAGCTACATCCTAATCAGTTGCTTTCCCTTCTTGCTAGCTTTTAAAAAATGCTTAGATGCAATTCCTTTTCAGTAGTGTAGATGATTTGACTAACAAGGCCATTTGGATGACTCCTCATTTTATAGTAATCACAATATTTTTGCTATTTCCGTTCTTCCTAGAAACCAAAGTACTTCTGTTACCTAATTCCTAGCATGAACTTTCCCAGGCTGGTTTGTGGTTGTATCATCAGATCATTGCACTTCTTGAAGCTTCCTTTGCTTTATTTCTAGTGCTCACTCTCTTCAACAAACCAACTGAGAAAAGGAAACCTCACACTACAGAGTGTAGTGACCATGGCTGATGCATGGCCAGCAGATCTCCTGGGGTGGCCTTGCTGCATAGCAACTCATGGCTCTGCAGCCCTGGGGCTCTGTAGATAGCAATCACATGGCTTTGCAGACGGGCACCACAGATCTGTCAGCAGATAGTGGATTTGCAATGGGGAACTACACACAGGACTGAGCATTGAGACACCTGATGACAGGTGGGAGGCAGTGCCTGTGGTTCTGAATGGAGCAGGTGTTAGGAGGGCTAAGGTTTTTGGCTGATACATAAGAGAAGGTGATGAATTGGTACAGTGGCAATATTGAAGGTAGGCTGCTGGTGCAGCCTTGGGTCTGGGGAAACAGTCTGGTAAACTGAGATTTATTTGTGGATGTGCCTATCTACTTGTGCCTGGCCTGGCAGGCACGGCCCTGCCCCACCACCTCCCAGCCCAGGAAAGTGGGCTAGGTGCTGCTGTGCATGAAAAAAAGAACTCTTCATAGAATCATAGAATGGTTTGAGCTGGAAGACACCCTTAAAGGTCATCCAGTTCTGATGCTGCTGCCATGGACAGGAGACATTTCACTAGACCAGGTTGCTTACAACTCCATCCAATCTGGTCTTTCAGGGATGGGGCATCCACAACTTCCTTGCACAACTTGTTCCAGTTCCTCACCACCTTCATAGTAAAGCATTTCTTTCCTCCATCTAATCTCACCCTACTCTCTTTCTATTTGAGGCCATTCTCCCTTGTCCTGTCACTACATGCTCCTGTAAAAAGTCCCTCTCCAGCTTTTTATCAGCTCCCTTCAGTTACTGGAAGGACACAATTAGGTTACTTTGAAACCTTCTCTTTTCCAGGCCGAACAAGCTTAATCCTCCCAGGCTTTCCCCACAGGAGAGGTGCTCTAGCCATCCAACCATTGTGGTGGCCTCCTCTGGACTTGCTCCAACAGGTCAATGTCTCTCCAGAGTCAGAAGCAGCACTGCACATGGGATCTCACCAGAGTGGACCAGAGGGGTAGAATCCCCTCCCTTGACATGCTGGCCATGGTGCTTTTGATGTAGCCCAGGATACAGTTGGTTTCTTGGACAGAGAATTGGCTATACTGACATAAGATGCTATCACATAGATATGAAATGATTTCACATTTGTTACATTGTTTATTGCTATTGCTCTGATCCGTAGTTCTCTGTGAGGAGTCCCCAGTCAGGCTTTAAACAAAAAAAATGTAAAAAAACCCCACCATGATTCCTCAGGGTGCCTTCCACTATTACAAACCTGTATCTACAAGATTTTGTACAGAATCTTAGTTATAGTATTCAATATTTTTACAAAGACAATAAAAATCCTGTGCTTGCACAGAGCTGGAATTTGGCTGTGAAAAACCACTCCTCCTCACATCTTTATTGGCCCATAAAAATCACAGGCATAAAACCAGCCCTTGGATTTGTATCAAATCTGTTTAAAAATCTAGCAATATAAATGTGTTATAATTGGTGGCATTCCTTTAGTTACCAAAAAGGACTGAATCACGGCAAACCAATTCATATTTAAACGTACTGTCTACAATGCTGCCAAAAGATAAAATCATGCTTGAGTGCCACAGTCTTATTTTATAGCTCATGCCTGAAGATAAATTTTATGGTTTAGATAAGGCCTTTTGAAAAATAGATGTTTATGACTCTTTTATTAAAGTGGGCTCTTCACTGGACACCACTGCAATAAAATTGTATATCTGCAAAACAGATGATAGTGTCACTTTGACTTTTACCAACAACAGAGTGCTGCTTCAAAGCCTGGCCACAAACCACAGAAATGCTCCTGTTTGGCAAATGTTTGTGTTATTCTTTGTGCGGAAAATGTACATTCCCTTTAGGGCCAGTTGTCCTAAAATTAAAAGTGAAATTTCGACATTGGAAGGTTTTGGGTTTAGAGAACTTATGAGCTAAGCACGGTTTGACTAGATTCCAGTTATCCAATCCATGAGGAGTTCCCAAAGCCAATGATGGACCATTGGTAAACATTTTATTACAATCTGAAGGTACTACTGCTACTAAATACACAAGGGCAAGGGAGAAGGACTTTGATCATTCAGTCCATTTAGCTGTAGCTTCACTGCATGGCTTTGGTTTGTCTCTCTCCTATCTGGTTTAGCAAGGATACAGCCCAGGCATAGCTCTGGGGACAGTTCACTCCAGGCTCTTTTCCCCAAAATATATGGAACTATCCTGTCTTTCTTCCCCTCTACAATCATTCCATAATACATCAGCACTTTTTCCCTCCACTCACTGCTGCAGTGTATCCCTGGGCATGCAATACAGACTCTACATCCGTTGCTATCAGAACACCTTGATGGACTGCAAAGTGCCCCTCACCTTATTTTGAACGCTTTCAGCTGAAAGCAGCAGATCATGTAGTAGCAGCATTTTAGAGGAACCAAGGCATGACTGAGGCACAAGGATATCTGCTCTGAAGGGAGCTCACCTTTACTGGTGTGATCATGAGCCAATCTACACTGCTTGGAGGCTTTACTCAAGCAAGCTGAACAGCACCAAGGCACTGCCTTGAGAAGTAACATCTACCAGCCATAGTGTTTGGTGTTTACTGGCCCCCTACCTGGCCCACTTTTGCCACATGGCCTTTTTAACCAGCACTGCTTCAGAGGGTGTCCAGGGGTGACTTGAGGGATAACACGAGGTCAGAGACCAGCTGCAATACAAGGGATAGTGCTGTGGAAAGGGTCCAGCCATGCTGCTGTAAGCAAACCAGGCCATCCCATTCATTTGCATGGTCAGAAAACATAACCCAGTTGTCCAGCTGTGGCCAGTACTTCATTGTAATCAATGTCATGGTTTGCTACACAAACGTGAAAGATAAACACAACAAAGCTGTTTAAATATTAATAATATAAGCCCATAAATAGGTTCTCCTTTGTTGTAATGTCTTTTTGTAACTTTGTGACCTAATTGGCTGAATTCAGTATGATTTAAGTGCTTTTAAACTGAGCCCAGTTTCAATCCCAAGGCAAGTTCCAACATTTTAATATTGTTTTTGTTACACATGAAGAAAAAAAATGAGCATGTAGTTCTCCAGAAAACAAAATGTTCCCACAAAAGTTTAATTAAAAATCTCAATGTTTTCCTGCTGTTTTTAAAATTTAAATGAAATGTTATCATAGAACACAATCAAAAAAAAAATCTACTTTGGTTTACTGAAGTGAGCCCAAATGATTCATTTTCAGGTCTTCACCTCCCATCATGCACCCAGCATAATGAAGTACTGTGACTATGCAGAGTTCTCAAAAGAAAACAAGTATTCACAAAGAAAAATGTAGGGATTGAGAAGCCTCTAATCTAGTAGCTGGGACAACAATTTTTCTTATGATGGGGCTGCATCATGATCTACATCTGATCAGGTGTAGACATCTACTGCTGAGCTGGTTGTCTGCTCTCTTATTAGAGATATTGGAAGGAAACAGGCACTGTTTGGAAAGTGAACAAGGTTCAGTTTCCGAATGTAATTTAACCACACAAACTGAGCTAATGATATAATTCTAGGTGATTTTAGTGAAATTTTGGAGTGAAATCCTTTGCCAATATTAACTTCAGACTGAAACAGAAAAGGACCCAGATGTGTTGAAAGGTTTTTCACACATGGGATGGGACTGCTGGGAGATGTTCCTTGAGCCTTTATTGCAGCATCAGCCGCATAACAAGGTTTGGGACAACTGAAAGATGCCTACAGCTCACGTCTTGCTAGCAGCAGCCAAAGATTTCTGTGTTACAGAGCATTTAAAAAACTTTCTAGCCAATAGCATATTGCTAAAGCTTACAGACAATCGTTCTAGCCAATCACTAAAAGCACACAGACACCTGCTTCAAACAATGCTTGCATGTACGCTTTCTACTAACAATACACAGTACTCCATTATTAAGCTCTAAAACCTTCTACTATCTTGCTAGGCATATTTTTCTGCAGTCTTAAGGTCTATCCTAGCCAAACCTAAAAACTCAAACTAATATCTCATGCCCTTTCTTGCTATATTATTTTATCTTTTCTAGTTTCAGACTTTGCAGCTGCAGATGACTCTAAACTCTGCTCTGTATCTGAAGCCTGCTTTCACAACTTTCTGAAAGTCTTCTTACCTTTATTATTTCCCACACTAGAGGCAGGCACAAAAGGTATTTAATTTGCATTTTATATTTTTTAATACTTGGGTAAATTTCTTTCGGGTATTTTACTGCCCATATTGCCCAAGACACAGACATTCTTTGCAAACTGGTCCAACACCTCAGTGTGAAGCAGCCCTGAAAGTCCATGAATGATCTCTGTAGCATCTCTCAGGTTAATCAGTGTCAGTAATGATAGACAATGACAATGAAGTGAAAAGCAGAAAGAGCTTTTCTGAATGCCAGGAGGTAATGAAGCTTTTGAATTTGCACATCTGGTATCAGATCACTCTGTGCTGCAGTTAGTACAACAGTCTGGTGGATAACTTCATCAGGCACATCTTTAAACACCACAAGTGAACAGTCATAGATTCTGGACAAGGATTTTCTTTGTACTTGCTGTAGGTTTGACTTGTTTGCAGGACTCACCAAGAAGAAACGTAATTGTTTTCATTTCTGAAGACCTCAGAGTCTTGCTAGAAATGCCTTGCCAATGTCTCCTGGACAGTGGAGGAATCTCTGTAAGCTTGCTCTCAGCTTCTGATTGCGACACAGCTTTTCAGAAAATCAGAGGGTAAGCTCATCACTCCACCCAATCCAAAGCTTCTGTACCCTATTCTCTTGTCTCAGAATGGAGGTGGGAGGAAGAGCACTCCATCATCCATCAGCCTAAAGCTAGATGGTTGCTGTGATGAATGAAAATCTCTTCTCCACTAATCTTTGCTACCTTAACTGTCATCAGCACAACCTTGATAGGCAGAACTACCCAGCTTTATAAAGAGCTTTTTATGTCTGAAAGACATTATCTAAAACTGTGTGACGTACTGAAACTCTTGGAGTATTGTCTGGAGATGAAAGAAGCACTGAAGGGGTCTGTTCCTAAATTGCATCATGCTATGATAGCAGATCCTGACTAACTGGAGAAGATTTCTTAAAAGTCCACTCAGTTGAAAAAGAATGGAGAATCTTATATAAGCTTAACAAAAATCAATTATGTTTTTTTCCCCAGAACTATTCTTCCCATACTTTTCCTATAGGAGTAGTGGCATCAAATTTATGTATCCAATGTTTTGACTTTGGGATTTTATGTTTTGGCTTTCTTTGTGAGTGTTGCTATTGGCCACGATGGAAGCAATGGGTATGTCAAGCTCCAGTGCTAATCTCCAACTATTTAGAAACTGTCCAAAAGGATCTTAGGTTGCATAAAGAACTCTTACAAGATGGTCAAGATAGGCTTAGTTTGAATCTAAGAATATTTTTTTCATTTTTAATGGATGATTTTCTGTTGATGTTACTATATTTACACTTTTTTTCATATGCAACAAAACAGCATCAGAGATGTCGTAGCAGTGTGTGAAAAAAGACATTTGGAAAAGAAAATCTGAATCTCTGGTGACACTTTAATTTACAGAAGCCTCTGAATTGAACAGCTGGCAAAGTACTCTCATACTTAATGTTCTCCTTCACTTCTGTGTATTATGAGTTTTGTGTTGCCCACAACAGAAAATCCCTGAAAGGGCTTCCCTTTTGAGATGTTCTCTTAAGGTAACTTCTGTTACAGTAGCTGGAGATTTTCAGACTCTGTTGCCTACTTTTATAAGCCTTGTTTTCCTTTGCAAGGGAACTGACACAGAGTGTCCTTTATGCCGCCATTATGCAGCGTGAACCCCCACAGAGTTCATGACCTCTATGGGTTGATATAGTCAGGCATAGATAGTTAAACAGTCACACTGTTGTCTCTTGAATATACACAGCAAAGAGGCCAGGCATGAGTGCCATGCATGTGCCAAGAGTACTTGCACAGCTCCACACAAAGTTAAAATAACTTATAACATCTAAACCTGCTTTCCTCTTACAATCTCATTGCTGTTTTACAGCCCAGTGTGATGGTATCTCTGGTATCATCACTCATGTAACCTTTCTGCCAGGCACTGACTGGCAGAAAGGCATGACTCAGTCACTGATCCAAGCTCAGACCCTGGAGCCCCTCATAAATAATCACAGGTACACACTTCCATGCAGAATGGTCAGAAAATTACATTAAATTGAATACAATAAACCAAAGTCTCTAGGCTTTGAAGAAAAGTTTTTTCTTCAGTCATAAGCAATGTGCAGTACAAATGAGTGTAAAAAAAAGGAACATGGGAGGAGAGAACCAAAATACGTCATGAATATCCCCAAAGGCAAATTACCACCCCAGAACATACCAGTGGCAGGGTAAATCCAAGTTTCTCCCTGTTAGGGTGGAAACAGAACAGTGACTCACCTCAGACAACCACAATAGCCATCACCTTTGCAGGTCATGTCTGAAAATGAAGATCTGGATTTTCTTGAAAAAACTTTTTGAAATTCTTTTTCTTTAAGCCAGTTGCAGTGGATAAGTAAAGCCATTCTCACCTGTGATACAACACCTGAATGGAGGGCAAGTCACTTTATGAAACTGCTGGTATTTTATATGACAAAGAGTTTGAAAGAAAATAAGGCAACAAGGAGAGCACAAATATACATTTGATGCATGAAACAGCTTCTCAATTCAACTTTTTCCACTGCAAATGACAAAAAATAATCCCCTTCATAGGAGGTATTGACCAGTAATTTTTCCATGGTAAAGGCTTTGTAGTTTTGCTTTGTTGTTTGTCCAATATAGAATGGGCTGTCTTTGCTGGGCTCCCAGGAACTGAGGATTAATTTGGAACTGAGGATTAATTTCAACTGTGGTAGTTTTAGTTCCTGTACAGGAATTTATGTGGCAGTGGAATTCCCTTTTAAGGTTTTTAGTTCACATGGTGACTAGAAATTACCTGGCCAACTTCATAATCACCCCAGACAGAATGTAAACTTGTGAGTTCCTCCTTTGTATTTCAGTGTCAATTTCTTTCTGTACCTTCCTGCATAGGAGAGGTACAGAAATGTCTTATGTACCACAAGGTGCTGATATAATTTGGAAATCCCCTATCAGAGGCCAGTCTGAGTTGTCCCCCCCACTTCTCCCAGCCTCTCACACATATTCCAAGGCTCTGCTCAGAACAGCTATTTTTGTCTGTTTCAGAAAGCCGTGTTGTTTATTCCAAGAACTCGACTGAAGAATTCACACATCGGAACCCATGTTGCCAAGAATATGGAAATTATAACTGCAATACAAAGGGCAATTAATGAAACCAAGACATGATCCTAATGAAATAAATGCTTATATGTGTCCACTCTACGAAGCAGAATATCTTTATGTATGTGAAGGTAAAAATCAAAAATTCTTGCTGCTCAAAATGGTAGCATAATAATTTTAATAGGATAATAACTAGGTGAAGACACAGTCAGATGATGTCAATGAGATCTATCTTTTACAAGTGGAAGTGCAGAAACTGCACCTGTGAATGGGAAGACAGTGTTCTTGTGACTCGTCCATAAACTGCGGACATGGTCCTGCAGCAGGACCTGAAATGGCAGGAATTGGCTTTAACAGAACCATGGTTCTAGCTCTGTTTGTGGAAATTTGTTGAGATTGCACATGAAAATTGGTATCCCAAGCAGATAATGGTTCTTTTCCACCAATGCAAGGTATATTTCAGGATTGATATCTTGCCAGATTTGCTATGAAATTAAAGCTGTGGTAAAATGCAATGAGAAGCATCAGTGTGATGTTAAAGGATGTGAATAGCTGCAGAAGTATGGGACTAGTGTTTGGTGTTGGACAGGAAGGTGGGCTAGATTCAGTATTCTGGCTGTTAGTTTATGACCTATAATGGGACACTCAATTGTTCTGCTTGTTACTGCGCGTACAAATGACATCAAACTGTTACTCACTTCTCGCTTGTACCCCAAGGAATTAAAAAAACCAAAACCGAACCAAACCCACCGCTTATGCAAATGATGATTGGCGCAGTTCTCGGACCGAGGACGCTCCCGGAGATCATCACGCCTCGGGTGGAATGCCCTTCTCCTGAGTCAGCTGCTTCCCCAGACCCACCCCCGCGCCTCCAAAGACAGAAACTCCCTGTGCAGAAAAGCACAGATTCGTGCAGAGTTTCCTCCCTCAGACGACCCTCGACTCCTGCAACCCATTACGACTTGCTCAGTACCATCTGGGAATGGTCTGAAATTCCTGGGACTCCAGCTGTTCTTGCCTAGGAAAAGGAACACCGGGTCCCGAGGAGGCTCGCTGCCCTGCCTGCCTCCCCGCGCCAGCCGCCGCTTTCTCCGGAAAGAACGCGGCTCTGGCTCAGCAACACGGCCTCCTTTCCGCAGGGACTGCCCGCTACGCGGCCAGCCGGACGGGGCCTGCCTGCGAGCGCCGTGCGGTGAGCCCGGCCCGGACACGCCTCTCCCCGCCCCGCCGAGCCGCGGCCCCCGCGCTCCTCCTGCCGGCGGCGCC